>OX596071.1:4455515-4739979 GCA_951394065.1 Venusia cambrica
GATTCCGGGTAAAGTGCGCCTCCACCTTCGGCCTTACCTTGACTTGTAACCTATATAAAAAAAAGGAAACTCTTAAAATTCACCCTTCACATTATACCCTTATTCTAAAGCAATAGGGTAAAAATAGACAGAGAGCAAAATCACATATCTGGCTGCTATGAAAATGCGTCCATGAATGCGTTATAGCGAATTAAGTTCAGTCCTCGGTTGCATTTTCTACATAAAATTGGAGATATTAGCAATGCAGATTTCGAGTCTTGGTTCTTTGCTATTACTTTACTTTGGTGAATGGCTACGTAGGTAATACTTTCTTTCATTGGCGTTCTGTCTTTCTGTTTTGAATGAAGTTAGAATTTAATAAATTCTTTTGTTAATTTTAATTATTTTTGCTTATGTTCCATAAATAATAATTATGTTTATTCTTCTCTGATATAGTAAATACAAAATTTTAAAAAAAGTTCAACGGAAATGACACCTGAATTGTGAATTAGTATTTTGTTATCTGTGCAATTAGCTGGTATATGTACATTGCCTTTTAAGTTTTGTCGTTTGAAGAAATAAATACAACTCTTAAGATTATATTTCAATTATCCTTTGAATTAAGTGACATTTAATGATTAAATTTGATGACAATTAGGAACAGTTGAGTTACCTATAGACCGTTTGTAACGGTCCTTAGGTAATCCGACTGCTTCTAATGTTTGTTAATAAATTATCCTTATAGTGAAAGTATTTCCCACACAGTTTAAGACACTTTTCCATTCACTCAAATCACTTATTAAAATATTTATTCCACTCCAAAGTATGGTGATCAATATGGCCTTGAAATCGTCAACTCTTCTTTACCGGACTGAAACCTTTAACAACGAAAAATTAATAATAGCACATGTTATGTTATCTACTTGCCACAGAGAGGCGGTTAAAGTGACTATTAATGTTATTTTTAACAGGCTCTGTAGTGGTAGTGGTTCTCACCGATGTCAAGACCAGAGGTCCCGGCTTCGATCACCAGGGGGAGTATAATATTGTGCTTGGTTTGGTTAGGACTTTGTTTAAGTCCGCCTGGGTAACTGGCTAACTACCAGCGTCTCACCTTATTCTGTCGCCATAAAAACAATTCTAAAATTGTTATATTTAGACATTTAGAGGTAAGATTGATATCTTCTTCGAATTGCTTCGAGAGTGAAAGTCGGCTTTGACTCGCCTTGAAGGATCCAAATTGTGGATTGTTGTTTGGAAACAGGATCCTAGGTGTAGATCCCACCACTGATGATGGCGTATACGTGATTTGACTCTCCTCACTTGAACCTTTGATGAGTTTTCTTACACCATCTGACGCGGGCCGCTTTATAACGTTAGAAAGCAAATCCGGGATCTAATGACAAACTAAATTTGGACTGGATCCGCCTGCCAAGCCGATTTTAGCAAAATCTTCCAGTTTGCGTATTGCAGTAAGTTGAAGTTACAACAAACAGAAAGTGCTCATCAAGTATCATAGTGAAATAGTCGCTTGAAACATATGATGATACACCCTTCGATACTAACTATACAACACATTTCATTTACATCGAGGAATTCCAAGTAGGATTCCAATTAAAAGTTATCGGTCGATTGAATGGGGCACGCTTACGGAGTGGAGACGTGACCTCAGACGTGAGCAGTACTTTGCAGATCCTGGTGGGGCCTGCGGCTGAATTATAATTAGCTGGCGCGCGCTGGAGTCACAGCCTGGACGAGTTAGCAGGTTTATTGCAATTCCCACTACTCCATTGCAGGCTGCAACACCCTCGTGTCCATGGTGGCCGACCGGTGGCCGGATGGCTACCTTATGAGGCACTGGGTGGGAGTGCACTCGGTGTTAGCAACAAACACCTGGCACTGAGAGCATGCCTGAGAGTTGAGCCCAGGCATGTACCTACGCAGTGATCTGTGGGTACCTAGTATTATTTTCTTAGATTTAGGTTGGTGTTTAGTTTTTATTTTTATTGTAATTCTATGGATATTGTATATATATTATGTGTGTTTATATATAATTTTGAAATAAACCATTTTTATTTTTATTTTTTGATTTAAGGGTATCTAGTTGGATCGATCGACTAAACTATAGCTAGCTACCGTTGGGAGTTACAAATGCATTGGTACAATGAATATGTAACTCCCAAAGTAACTCCAAACTTTGTTCGGGTCCGCCTGGCTAGCTACCACCATCTTACCTAATTCGGTCGCCATAATAGCAATTCATATTTTGTTGAGGATTCCGGGTGAAGTGTGAGTCTCCTGGTTGTAAAAACCTGAAAAAGAAAGAATAGTTTTTGGGTTAAAATGGGTATAATTGAGATTGACGCCGTCATAAATAGCATGACATAAGCTGTCATAGCCTTTGGGATGAAGCTGAAAAAGAAGAGTCACTACTTGTATTTTCTTTCGACTTTTCTCGCTTCAGCCACAAACCTAGCCATTTGGTTTTGTAGTTAGTAGACAACTGGGCGGGGAAGGTTTGAATCCATCATCCTTTGAAACCATAAGTTTTCTTATTTTTTACGACGGGGAAATTTGGACGTAACTTAGCCTTAATCTCACCTGGTTTCAAGTTATGTAGTATATAAGGTAGTATATAAGGCCGAAGGTGGAAGCGCACTAAACCCGGAATCCTCATCAGATTGAGGAACGTATAATACATAGAGACTTTGTGGCCAAGTGGGTGCCGGAGATTGTGGGTTCAAATCCAGTCGTGCACCAATACTTTCGGTTTTTTTGGAAGTTCATGCAAATGCTCTGAGGGTCACATCGTGAAGAAACCGGCATGTCCCAAGGACCACAAATCCGAATGGCATGTGTCTCTGGCTGATATTCCGCTAAGCAACGATGGGATTGCAACCTGTCACGTTGAATACTATCTTCTTGCAAACCATGAGCATGTACCGAACGCTAGCTTGGACGTGTCTCTGATTATCCCCTGGTAGTTGATCCTCATAAGGTCTAATAGTGATTATAGGTGAATCCTCGAAGAGGAAATATCAAGTCTGTTACTTGTAAGCTATCTTGGTGTACGTCCCGTTTAATTTTTATCATTACTATTATAAACAATACGGGATCGGTGAAAACTGAAAAAGTTGAATATAAGCTTTGGAGCAGAATCAGTGCCATCCTTGGAAAAAAAAAATGTTTCTTATACAAACAAGGATAGTTAGAGTACAAGTTACATATACATAAATAAAATATATTTTTGGTTTTGACACTTTATGAATTTTAAAACTGCATTATTCGCTAAAAAATCATGGCTAAGTTTATAAATTGCACGTAACGTTAACACATTATGCAGTCAAATAATATAGTTTCTTGACTCCGAATATATGTAATAAGATACCGGAGAGCATAAAATGTAGGTGTATACCTACTACATTTTTTTAAAATGTTCAATTTAAGGCACTTCATGTGGAAACGTGTTTCAAAGTATTACAGAGCTCAGAGATGATGAAGAATTTAGAAATTTGATTTTGATTTAATTATTTTTATTTCACCAACTGAGCTATGAGGCTTTTCAATTGCTTGACAAAATAATTCTGTGTTTACATTTTCATGCATAAATAAGTAATATTGTTCTGGGACTTACCTTTCTTTTTTTATATTACGACGGGGAAATTCTTGGTCTCACCTCACCTGGTTACAGGGTAACATAAGGCCGAAGGTGGAAGCGCACTTCACCCGGAATCCTGAACTAACTGAGATTGATAACATTTATAAATCATTGTTACCTGCATAAGCCTCACAGCTCAGTTGGTAGTAACTCTGCCTTCTGCGTTGTAGGTTCGATTCCCACCCAGGACAAACATTTGTGTGATGAATATATGTTTGTGCTGTGTTTGGGTGTTGCATTGCGTAATAACTATGTTTTTACAAATTTTTTTTTTTGTATTTTTTACAAGCTCTGCTTAGTTTGGGGCTAGATGTCGTTGTGTTAAATTAATGTTCTGATATTTATTATTGTAAATCTTGTAAATAAAGGATTTGATTTTGATTTTTACTAAGCCTAAAATTATGCATAAAAGTAAGAGTGTAAAATTAGTGGTAGGTACAAATAACATTCATACATATTCAAATTCAAATTAATTCATAGCCAATAAGCTTAAATTAGTTCTACAATTGCTACACTAGGGCTAGCCTGTGCCGCGGGAGTCTAATTAAATAATTACCAAAAGACTTGCAGGCAGTGATGTGTGTGTGCTATAGGTGAGTGTGAATGCGTTATTTGGATAAGTAGGAGTGAGGAACATAGATGGGAAACAAAAAGCAATGTTATTGGGATTCACGACAGGATTGCTAAAAGTCATTATACATGACATCATACAAGTAAACAATGATATAAAATAAGGAATACGGTTCCAATAATAATTCTATAATTATAGAAGATACAAATACGAATCGGATTAAAACTGGCTACTCAAGTGATCCAGATACATTATTTACACTGTGTATCAGTTCAAAGAGCGAGTTATACCAAAAGGCTATTGTTTTAAATGAATTCCCAACTTTTGTTCGAATCTTTGCGGATGAGTCGGGTATTGCAGGTAATTCCAATAGGTAGTTAAGTTCGCTGGCTAATTTCCGAGCTTTTTATTGTAAGTATTCCTTTGTAGGAACTTCTGACTGTCCTTTGCATAAACCTCTCGTATTTATAAATAAGATATAGTTTACATTTAAAACATGGGTTTACTCACGTATACGATTATGTTGATCCAACGTATGAGACGTGAAACCGAACGAGAGTGCTCGGCGAGTCACATTCACTTTGATGATGATTTACCTGTTGAATCACACGAGTAGTAGAAGTCCCTTGTGAAAGGGCTGCCGCCAAGCAGCATTGCTGTATCCGGCTTGAAGGGTAATGGTTGCCGGTGAAATAACGGGCACGCGAGGCTTTACACCTTTCTGCCTCAGTTGACGGGATCAATGCAATGCCGTGTTCACTTTGTTCTTTGTGGATGTGAACTATGCAGTAAGGCATTGTTGTAGGCAAGAGATGTACTTAACACCAGGTGTGCTACTTGCTTGTTCCATCTCCTAGTAGTATAAAAAAAAGTTTTGAAAGGTATAGTATGGCTGCAGAAATACTTTACACTTCTGTATGAGGTATTAGGTAGGTAGGCTTATGATTACCGTCTGCCCCCACGTGGGGGTCGGTTGTGGTGGCAGACGGTAACAATTCACCATATCGCCGTCAGCGCTTCAGTATCATCGCAGTTAAAGACAGATGGCGACATCATTGTTAAAAACATCACACACAAAACTAAATTTCTCCATTGCAAGCTCAATGAGCGAATAATGGATGAAGCAAAGAAAATGAAATTCATAAATATAACCGATAAACAAATAAAAATACGTATAATGTATAATTATGAGCCTTCTCTATCCACTAACTCCACGTTACCGTTGTCACAACACAGTCCCCCGTGAGGTTACGTCCAAAAAAATGTGTTACTTAGTGATACTATATCATTCTATTGATGAAATATTTTTTTAAATCGGTCCAGTAGTTTTTGAGTCTATTCAATACAAAAATTATGTAATGAAACAAATCTTAACTTTTTAAAATTATAGTATAGATTAGAAATAAATAAAAAAATTCAAATAATCCCAATGATGCTCCCAATGTCAATAGAGATTTCAGAATATCTCATAGTACCTATATAAGAATATTAGTTCCCGATCCGTCTTTGTGTTAAGAAACATAAATATTTCAACTAAAGTGTTCCACTTCTAGTTTGGAGATACTCAATCCTGTGCCCGCATACTGAAGAGCACCCGACCCAATAGTTTTTGAGTTATGCAGCAAAAACATGGTGCAAATAGTTGAAGAAACTTCATTGTATTTGGTGATCCAAGACAATTTATTCAGGAACACATGTGAACATGGAAATAAAACAATACAGAATAAAAATTTCAAAACAAATTAAACTCGTTTAGTCACATTTGTAAAGCCATTATAATTCTACAAATAAATAAATAAAACAAATCTTAAACTTTCATTGAAAAGAAGGTTATCTGAGTTCTGGTCACAATATAAATAGAAGTCATTCATTTTTATAGAAAATCAATTTGATATTCTTCTATTTCAATGTTTTTATATCAAAATATTTATTCTATCTATTTATTATCATTTATTTAACTAGTTTATTTTAATAACTCTTGTACAGGTTTATTGTTGTATATATTTTTATACAAAAATAGAAGCACAGTTGTCTTAATTCCTTGATATTCTACGGTTTCTTAAGAAAAATAGACTTTCATTAAATATAATAATAAATGAGGTAAATAAAGATAAACATTCATAGGCAAGCCTTTATTATTTTATTACTTCTTCGGTTAAGGATAAATCCCGGTTATGGCAAATTCTTTACAAGGTAGATTCGTGCTAGAGTATAAGTACTATTATCATAGATTGTTAATTGTTAAAATATATTTATTAGTAACTAAGTAACCAAACAAGCCTCATAGCTCAGTTGGTAGTAACTCTGCCTTCTGCGCTGTAGGTTGTGGGTTCGATTCCCACCCAGGACAAACATTTGTGTGATGAATATAGATGTTTGTTCTGTGTTTGGGTGTGTATTGTATGATAAGTATGTATTTATAAATTAAAAAAAATGTATCTAAGTATTATATACGTAATCTAGTTCCCATATTACAAGCTATGCTTAGTTTGGGGCTAGATGGCGCTGTGTGAAATTAATGTCCTGTAATATTTATTTTATTTTTTATTTTTAAACACTTCTGAATGCGTTATTTATGGCGACTACTGGACAGAGCCTCCTCATTTAACAATATTTTGAGACTTTTAAGAGCGGCTTGTTCGAGCCGCGTCACGGGCTGTGATTTTTTGTGTTATGATAACATTTGTATATATTGTGACCACTTGGTCACAACATTTACATTTACAAATATTCTGAGAAAATACAAAACAATACAGACAAATTAAATTATAATCCAGAGTGGACACTCCAAACCACAGGCACACCTAATCCTACCAAAATAGCAATTTGGCATAAAGGTTGATGTCACCAGTCTCGACATTTACGTGCAAAACATTCACATTAATGTTATACATCGGGACACTCCAATCACGTTTCCACCTACTACTGCACCAGTTTCCCGCGTCTCTCCCCAAGGCATCGACGTAATCTACATCAGGAAGATTAGATGGAGGCTCACGACAGATGCGCGGATAATCCCCTTGTCAGTAGGAAATTACTAGTCCGCTCTATGCTTGCAATGGATTACCGACTTTTGAGCTTGAGTTTTAGGTTTATCAATGAGTTCCAGTGTCGAAGGCAAATGCACCAAACTGCATACTTCTTTATTCTGCGAACTTTTTCCGCCTTCTTAAGTAATTAGCGGTAAGGTCGCCCATTGTGCCTCATTTAGGTGCTGTTCTTTGCGAGGGTTTCCGAGGTTCTTGCCTTTCTCCTTGTGTACTGGTCGCGATTCCGAACAGGCGGTAGATTTGGCGTTTCAAAATGATCCTAAAAATCTTAATGAATAAAAATATTTGACTTTGACTTTGCATGTTTGATGTACAATAAGGAGTTTATCTATCGATCTATCTATCTATCTTAGACACATTAGCTACAGCAGTCTTTTGAAGATTCCGGATGAGGTCCACCTTCCACCTTCGGCGTTATGGTAACTTGAAAGGTGAGATTCGCTCGGCCTTCCGAGCGCTTCCCCATCGTAAATTAAAACCACAGCTAAATGACGCGCACCAAAAAAAAAGCAATCATTTGTTAATAAAAAATTATAACTTTCCGTTGACTTTTAGATAAATCTTACGTTATCAAATCCAGAATCAATCTCCGTGTATTATTTGCCAGCGTCTTAAAAACCCAGTCACATAAACAAATGATGACTATAGTTTTAAAGTAGCTGGCAGCTTGGCTACACGAAGATTCAATAATAATCAAGTTAACTACTATTTAAAGTGACACGATTATAAAATTTGGTTGGTGGTAGTACTTTGTTTAAGTCCACCTGGCAAGCTCCCACTATATTTCATAAGTCTGTCGCCATAAAATCAATACCAAATTGTTGTGTTCCAGCATTTAGAGGTAAGGTAGCCAGTTCCTCTGTCAGCGCACTTCACCCGGAATCCTCAACAAACCGAGGAACTGGCTATCTTACCCCTACAAAATTCTTGTAAATGCTAGAACGCAACAATTTAAGAATTGTTATTATGGCTACATAATAACAATTCTTAGGTAAGATGATGGTAGCTAGCCAGGCGGAGAAAAATAAAGAAAATACTACCACCAACCAAACCAAGCACAATATTGCTCTCCCTGAGGATCGAACCCGGGACCTCTGGATCTGAAACCGGTGGGCGAACCACTAGACCACACAGGCGGTTCAAGGTTAAAGGCTCGAAAATGGGAAGTCTTTTTTTTTTTAATTATTGGTTCGTCTGAATAGAAGGTTATCACCTATCTATCGTAATAAAAGTCGACGAAAAAGCAATCCCTTGCAGCACTGGGTCTCTGGAAGCATATTTTATCAGCGTAGCACTCAAAAGATCGTGTAATAGCAAGTTGATGCTAATCTGATGGGCCATTCAGGGAACGTTACTGGAGCTTCGTACAAATCGGAGGGACAACTGGTAGACGATAGAACTTTAAACCATGACGACAATCACCTTGCACGGAAACTAAGATTAGAACTAAGTTGAACGCTGTTTTAAAAAATCTAGAATATAAGATTGTTTTTTTATTTCATATTTTTCCCTCATTGTCTGGCACGGCAAAGGTCTCTCCCATAATATTCCAGGCTTTTTGGTCATCTGCTTTTTTCCACCAGTCAGGATTAAATTATTATTATATTTTTGAAAAAGTAGTTACATAATTGAAATGATTGGAAAATGAAACAATTACTTCAAATAGTTGAACTTTGAGTTGAACTTAGTGGAATAGAGGTTCCTTTAGTCTATACAATTTTGACCACCATATCTGAAAGGTACGTTAATCATTATTACGAGTAACAGATAGCTTGTTAATTAGACACATAAATAACTATATAACGGAATACATATAGTTTCAAAGACACAATTTCCATTGTGATGTTGAGACTCGAAATAATTGGCGATACAATTTTGGTCGCCTTTATTTCCTCTACGGTTTTCTCGGAATTGTGTTAGTCAATACGAAGAGAAACACAATAGCACAAGCCACAGACATTATTTATCAAATAGGTCTTTCTTTGTTTATTTTGTAATAACACTCTTTGCAAACCTTTGTGTAAGGTCTGGTGGTTTGCTCACTGGTATCAGAGCTAGAAACCCTGACTTCGATTGCCACAATAGGGTGCAAATTTGTGCTTTGTCTGGTTGGTGGTAGAACTGGTCTTAAGTCCGCCTGGCTATCTACTACCACCTTACCTATCAAGTCTCTCGTATGTAACATCAAAATTGTTGTGCTCGGCTAATAGATATCTTACCAACGAACTTAAAATCAGCTGAGATAAAAGCCAAGCGCTACTTTACATTTGTATTTGTTTTATTGATTGTATTTTTTTTATTGTAAGCGTTTGACCACCAACTCACTTGAAAAACTGGTAAAGATATTTCATTTATTTATACTGCGCTTACAGGTTTACCAAAGCATGCAGACAGTGACATCACACTCATGTATACTTATACACATTTTATTAAAAAAAAGCATAGCAATTAAGTTATGCAGCCAGTGTCTTGGGCACTTCCGTCTGGTACTGGTCAGGAAGTTAAGTTACCTATAAACCGTTTGTAACGATTCTAAGGTAATCCTACTGCTTACATTGTATTTTTTTTTCTGTGTATAAATAGCTTTGGAACTATGTTTTTATTAGGTATATTAAAGACTAATGAATTTCGTGACGTGATCGCGAAAACGTGATCAGTGAATCTACTTAGTCATTTTATTGAGTAAAAAACAAACTATACATTCAAAATGTATATGAATTACACGATAGTATAAATTTATCATATTGCATGCTGTATTGCTTGCACCAGCCGTGTGGATATAAGATTGTTCTCATACATCAAACGTAGCATATGTCAGGGGCATTCGCGCCAACAAACGCGAATACAAGTAGAAGCTAAGAAATATGGCACAGGTATTATGAAAAACCATCAATTTTCAGCAGAACGAACAATGCATCCGTGCTATTGGAAGTCGGTAGTTCGACTCCACCAACTCAACCCACGGACGTCATAAAAATAGACAAAGATATCTGTACAGAAGAAGGCAGCAGCTTCGTTCTGATTATCTTACATCTCTACTGCGTTCAACATCCACCTGCCAAGCGTGGTGATTATGGAAAAACCTCTATTTTTTAAAGGAACAACAGTGACATAGTGACAAAAATACACTATCGATGATTTTGATGTTGATTTGTACTACCAGTTCAATATGAAATATGACAGGACATTAATTTTACACAGCCATCTAGTCCCAAACTTAGCAAAGCTTGTAATATGGGAGCTTAATTCCGGATATAATACATAAATACTTTTTTTATACACCGACTCATCATACAATACAACACCCAAACACAGAACAAGCGTCAATACTCATCACACAAATGTTTGTCCCGTGTGGGGATCGATCCCACAACAGCGCAGAAGGCAGAACTACCAACTGAGGCTTGAGTTGAACAAGCAGTTTGCTGTATGGTGAGCTCTCTATATCAAAAACCTCTTCCTTGCAGGTATTGTTCAGGTAAGCCTCGAGGTCAAAAGGCTATTGAAAAATTAAAATCGAATTAAAGCGTAATGGATAGGGTACATGAGAAACAGTGATGACTGCTAAAGTTATATAAAACTGTGTTGCAGCCTCACAGATGTAATATTTTATGGTTCAACTAGATTAAGAATACACTAAAAGACACAATTATGGTTAGATTATTGGCGGGAGTGTAGGTGAAGTGGTAAGTGTGAATCTGACAGCACCGGCCTCGTAAGAGTCGGGTAACAGATAGTTGTGTAAATGACGAGGAGTAAAGGTGAGGGGTTGGGGGGTGTGTAGGTGTGTAAGCTAAGCATGTAAATTTGAGACTAGTTATTGAGGGAAAGGAGAAAGGGCGTACGTACTGGGTCAAATTGGAGTTTTATTTTTATTCTGTGTCCTAGGAATGGTTTAGCTAAAAATATTATATTTCTAAAAAATTAAAAATGGAAAATGATTAGCAATTTATTGCCGAAAGATGTTGGCTTAAAGCCACTCTACTAGGTTTAACAATATTTTTTTTTCATAAGTACATTTTATTATAGCTTTTTTATCTGACTGTATTAAACCGCTTCAATAAATAATGGAGTACAAATTGTCATTATAAAAATATTGAAATTAAAATATGTCGTTTCGGACACTGTGTCCGAATATAATATGTCCAAATTAGCAACTCAACAGTACAATAGGTGGTCTTATCGTTTAAAAGACATACCTTCCAGACAACTTTGATAAACAAGCCTTACCATCCAGCCAACTTTAGCCTGGTCTATAATTAGTTTTCATCTCGTGTCTATGAGAGCTACTTCAATATAAATCGACTCGGCCCAGAACTAAACGATATCGATCGACGAATTAATATTGCACTTCCGCTGGTTCATGTCAGAGCTGTTAATCTATCAGTACACTGAAGGGTTGGTGTCGGTTTTCAAAGCATCCATCGCGATGTGAACGTTTCATTTACAGTGATAGACAGGTTGTCAGTGAGGGCTGTCTTGGAACATCATCATTACAAAATGTATGTATGAGGAGTACAGGCCACCTCGTACCCATTTAAAGGGCCAAAAAAGCTTCATGTGCATGGATCAACAAAAAAATTACTAGCCCAAGTTTCGCGATTCCGAGCAGGCGGTAGATTTGACGTTTCAAAATGATCCTAAAAAAAACTTAATTCATAAAAACAATTTGACTTTTGATTTTTGACTTTAGACTTTAGACTTTAGACTTTAGACTTTAGACTTTAGAATTTAGACTTTAGACTTTAGACTTTAGACTTTAGACTTTAGACTTTAGACTTTAGACTTTAGACTTTAGACTTTAGACTTTAGACTTTAGACTTTAGACTTTAGACTTTAGACTTTAGACTTTAGACTTTAGACTTTAGACTTTAGACTTTAGACTTTAGACTTTAGACTTTAGACTTTAGACTTTAGACTTTAGACTTTAGACTTTAGACTTTAGACTTTAGACTTTAGACTTTAGACTTTAGACTTTAGACTTTAGACTTTAGACTTTAGACTTTAGACTTTAGACTTTAGACTTTAGACTTTAGACTTTAGACTTTAGACTTTAGACTTTAGACTTTAGACTTTAGACTTTAGACTTTAGACTTTAGACTTTAGACTTTAGACTGTGGAAAAATCGACATATCGTATGGAAATCACTAAGCCGACATCGACTTTCAGCCGCTGTAGGAATGATCTAGCCAGGCATAAACACGTCAAGCACACAGTGTGAATTCGGAGCCGAACAGAAAGTATTCTGTACGGCTCCGATCGACTTTCCTGCCCGCTATACCCTCTACTTGTACCCAGGCAGTCTTGATAGAGGCGACCAACAAAACATTGGAGTCTGCTCAGAACTGATTTTTTTGAGGTGTTTGGCCTTCATCTGTTATCTTTTAGAAAAAAATCCTATTCAATAAGTTAGTACGCCATCGTTTTTGTAATGTTTTCTGCCAAGTTGGTTAGTAGTTAGAAAATGCCTCGGCACTATGCTCACCATATGTGCAATATTTATCTATATGTTTTGTACAATAAAGTGTTAAAATAAATAAATAATCTGACCTTGTTTTCAAGTTATGATTAGGAACGCTCCCGGAACCCTCAACAAACTGAGGAACTATCTAACCTCTAAATGCCGGAACACAACATTTTTTTAAATTTTTTTTTAGAAAATAATTGTTGTTATGGCGACAGAATAAGGTAAGATGGTAGTAGCCATTGTCACACTCCCCCTCAGCCATGCCAGCTTAGAGTCGAGGGGAAGCTGTCATTAGTTTGTTTTCCTACCTAAATAGGGAACTACCACTATACTAAAAAGAAACAAATCATAAATCTGATACCTTACACTCGACACTCTTAGCAACTAAAATCTAAACACTCAGCTTATATTTATCCTTTTTCTTAACCTATTATGTACAATATACAGAATCTATATATAAACATAGGAAACCTCATGACTTTGGTTCACTACTCCGTTGACCCTTGGATTTACAATCATGAAAAATACACAATTCGGGCAAGCGTTATCCCCAAGCAATGAACACACATCTTTGTTCCCAATACAATCGTACCTACTTCAAGCTATCGTCCCAAACCGAACATTGTATGTAACTAATCTATGGCACAATACGAAATCACCCTATACGTATATCTACCAATACGGAAACATCCTATATGAATAATGTATTGGCTCCCAAATACTAACTTGGTCTGTACGAACATTGCCTGATATGAACAGGTATCATACCTACTCTAAGCTACGGCACTAATACAAAATCTACCCAACACGAAACCTACCCAGGTAAATCTAGCCAGGCGGACTTAAACGAAATCCTACCACTAACCAAACCAAGCACAATATTGCTCCCCCTGAGGATCGAACCCGGGACTTCTGGAACTGAAATCGGTTAAATCGGAAATCTGAAAATAAGTTCTGCACTAATAAAAAACTAGTTGTTTTTAGTTTTTCTGGAAAAGTGAGTTTTTGAAAAAAACTTATTTTTGCATCTTCGAGTTCTTAGTTTGATAATAAAAAAAATTATGTACGATGACTATGTGCCCCAAGTTGTTGGAACACTTTCAAAATAGAAAATTTATAAATTCTATTGTATAAATTCAATAATAGTTGTACGTATAGTCTGAAATGTGTAAGCGAAGCTATTAAATCCTCTTTTGCTGTTTGTGTAGAACTTTTGAAAGTCGGAACGTCTTCAAAAAGCCGAATATACAACTTTAGCGTTTGAAACCAAAATTACCTACTCATAAATTTCAAAATTAGAATAAAGTTGGTTTTATGTCATGGAGCAAATTTCTGAATTCTCCAATTTTGCACAATGGCGGCTCCATTTTTATATCAAACAAAGCTCAAAAATGCATTTTTTTTTTCAAAAACTCACTTTTCCATAAAAACTATAGTTAAAACTAGATTATTTCTAATGCAGAACTTATTTTTTTTGAAATCGAGCACTTAACTCCTTACTTGACTTTTCGATAACTCTCACGGAGAGTTGTCCAGACTTGGCCTCAGTGGCCCTGAAATAAAACTCACCAGTATATTCAATTGCTATGTGATAGTAACAAAATCCTCCATCTCATTAATCTTTGCTGGGCAATCAGAAAAGTACTTACTGATAATGTTCCGGATGTCACTAAATTGTTGGGGGATTTCCTGGAAACGTATGCGATAATGATTTACAGTACGTCTCCATACGGAGCCGGAATGGGCTCTATCTACTAGTCTACTATAAGAACTTCAAATGCAGAGGGTGTCTGGAAGAAATCACTTCTAATCGCTTAGAAGTGATTTCTTCCAGACACTCTTTGTAATTAGAAGATTTGATGGTTTTTTTACAACCACTTTGGTTGTAAAAAAGAGCGCTGTTATACGATTATTATAGCCGAAAAATCGATCCCTCTGATTTTTACCAGGAGAAAACCGCTGAATTATTCTGTAGTATTTAAGCACATTCACTGCGATCGTCAATCACCCTGCCAAGCGTGGTGCTTATGGCAAAATTCCTACCACTTTTGTATTTGATACACTGATCAAACAATGAGACATCTATCATATCATATCGATCATCTATCTAAATATGTAAAATTGTTGAGTGACTGTCAATCAACGCAAACTCAAAACCAGAGGTAGATCAATTTGCAGTGTAACTTCCGTAGGGGTACACTAATAAGAGGTTTTAAAATATTCCCACGGGATGAAGGGAACGAAGTTCTGGGCGTTTCACTAGCATTCTTATTAAATGTTCAGTTATCCGACTAGCTTCGACGGTGATTGTCATTGAGGCTTAGTATTTGTTTGTTATAAAACTGGGAGTTTGATTTATTTCATATTTCATTCATTCAGTACTGACAGTTCCGTTCAGCGAGCGGGTACCGATGTATACCTACTGCTAAAGCCGCGGCCTTATTGCAACGATTATTCGAGAACCGAGCCAAAGGAAAAGTTTTAACAGCTGAAAAATTTATGACCCTTGGAGATTTTGCTGGCATCGAGATTTTCATAGTTTCAATTCTACTATTAACTTCATTGGGATATGATGGCCAACGCATCCATATAACCGCCTCAATGGTCTAATGATTCGACCCCCGGTGTCAGATCTTGAGGTCCCGGGTTCGATCCCCAGGAGAGGGTACAATATTGTGCTTTGTTTGGTTGGAAGTAGGACATTGTTTAAGTATACCTGGCTAGCTACCACCATCTTTCCTAAGTCTGTCGCCGTAACAACTATTCTAAAATTGTTGTGTTCCGGCATTATGAGGTTAGACCAGTTCCTCGGTTGGGTTTCTTCACCCGATTCCTGGTGAAGTGCGCTTCCACCTTCTGCCCTATTATAACATAAAAAATCAGGTGAGATGAAGGTCATATCCATTATATTTGGTAACTAAAGCCTTGTATAAGCATTTATCGATATTTTTGTATTTCAAGTGATTACACTTGATCACAACATTCGTCAGCGCTCAAGCTGAGTACCAACATGATACAAAAGTTGGGGTTCTGCGTCAAGACCCTCATGGTTTAGTTGGTTAGAGCGTTTCCAGCTTTTACAAAAGATTGCGGGTTCAAGTCCCGTCGCGTGTTGTGAATAACATTTGTAAATTATCGATACATCGACCTGAATGAAGGCCAATTGAAAATATTCTTTTATTTGATGCACAAATCTCTGCAAAATAGAACTGTTTTTTCAGATGTTCCGAATGAATTTGTGTTCTCTTTTATTTATACTATTGCGATGAAGCTGGCTGTACGTAGCTGTTACAGAATAGGGGCGCGGATTAGCTCCCAATCGGCTGACATGTCGTTTTTGGAAGCAATTTTATTACTCTGTCAGTTTTTAAGGTTCCGTACCCAAAGGGTGCCGTCGGAACTCTATTACTACACCAACGTTTGTCCTACCTTTAAAGTGCTGTATCTTTTGAATCATGATATGTAGTCATTGAAAGGAGATTGCCCAAGTGACTTTGGATTTAGTATCGCTCTCAGACTGTTTGTGTTACAATTAATTATTGCTTAGTATAAAGTTCAATAATCAAATTTAAATGTAAACAAACATTTAATGATAATTCTACGTGTACCCCACTAATTTGTTCATGAAATATAAACGAATCTCTACCTCAATGTTCACAAAATGTTTATTGGAGTCCATCTCACATTACATTTCACCCTTACATACCGAGTTTCTTTTTTACAATATGTACTACATAGACTCGTATCTCAAACTAAACTATAGAAAATAACAGTTATGAAAATAAACTAGACTAGTTTAGTAACATTATAAACTAAAATTTGTCTACACTTGTTTATTTTGGTGCTCACGTCAAATCAACCTTTTGTTTGTTTGTACCGGTTTCCAAAGGTCTCAACGGAAGATCAGCGCAGGTTGCCGAACCTTCGAGTACATTAACGCTGAGTTGAGACCTTTTTGCAATTCTATGCGAGTTAAACTCGCATAGTATTGCAAAAAGATGCTTAAAGCTTTAAATTACATTATTTTTTTTGTGTTTATTTACTATTATTTCTATGTTGATTTTTGTGTAAGAGTTGCAAATAAATGTCTAATTGATTTGATTTTTATTTGATTTAAATAAATTAAGGGACGGCTAAAGTTTTTCAACCATACCACCCTGTCTCACGTTGTATATTTTCATACGTAAAACAATCCCTAAACAAAAAAAAACAAACATTAATTATTAATTAGCAACATTTTTTTCTGTCATAGTGCAGTTTTCCCCACAACTATGTTGGGGTAAAGTATTTTACCGCCCCAAGAGCAAAGCATCTAAACAATGCCTCATGATCTTGTGGCACAGCAGTTACCCTTACTCGCAACTGGCTCGCCGGTTTTATTCAGATTGGTCTAAGAAATCCAAAACAAATACTCATTTTTAACATTTATATGTTAATAAAGTAAAATAAAAAGTAAATTTTATTATTAGTCCGAGTAATCATTAAAAATAACACGAATTATTACCATACTTGTGACACAACTAATATTATTGCGATACCAATGGTCATTCTCCATTTCAGATAAATTGCGAAAAAAAGAGTAAAACATTATGTAGGATTTTTTTTTTAATATTTTAATATATGAAAAAATGACTGATACCGTTTAGTTTGCCATTGATTAAGGCCTTTTTACAGTTATGGTTTTTTGACATTGTATACCTACTTTTGTTTTATTTAAGTTATTATTGTACCTAAATTTGTTAAAGTAACACAGTGTGCCTTGGGTTCTAACAGTTTCAATAAATTAATTGAAATTGAAATACAAATATGGCTGTGTTTATTAATCAAATAAACCGGACTCAAAATCTTCATTCTCGAACCATGTTGAACAATGCCACAAAATGTAGTTCTGTTTTCTCCAAAATCATCAAATTAATGACACAATAATCATTTGAATGCTCAATTTATTCCCCTGAAAAGTTGCAATAATAGAATTCAGACCTTATATTTCTTATTATGCGAAATTGTGTTTATTATGTGATTATTATATGAATCATTTTTCGTGAGTTAACTATATTAAATATGTCAATATGGCCAAGCTTAAGTCGGACACAAAACCACCAAAACAAATCCAAAAATCCCGCAGTCATAGCCTTGAAAAGTGTGTCGTATTGGAACCCTCGGTGTGAGTGTCTGACTCGAACTTGGCCGGTTCATTCGTTTATTGACGTGGGTGGAACTCCTATCAACTTTGCGGATGGTGTGTTCGATTGGTCATATCGCAGTGGACAAATGAATTGGTACTTGTATCCGCAACGTTGACTGTTAGGATTAGAAGGCAAATTGGAAAAGCTAGATTGGTTTTTTGGTTCAGTTATTGACTTTCTAGTATAAGTATACACGATAAACGACTTGCTGTTGTCCGAAGTAGATCAGATTCGCGACCTTGGTGTTACCCTAGATATTAAATTAAGATTTCCCATTCATATAGACAATATTGTGAGTAAGAGTTTCAGGATGCTCGGATTCGTTTTGAGAAATTGTAAAGTTTTTAAGAAACCAAAAACGAAAATAACGATTTACAATGCTCTTGTGCGCAGCTCGTTAGAGTACTGCAGCGTGGTGTGGAATCCTCACTATGACATATACATCAAACGACTGGAAAGCGTACAGAAAATATTCTTATGGCATATTTCGTACAGTTGCAATATGGCTAGGTGGCTACCGAGCTATGAGGACCAAATTGCCCATTTTGGAATGACCACTCCCATAAATCGCAGAAAAATATTAGATAGTGCGTTTCTTTATAAACTGGTCAATAGTCGGTTCGATACCCCGTATCTTGAGTCTCTTTTGCATATATCTATACCTCGAGCCGCTTTTACCAGGTTAAACAGATACAAACCTTTTGTCACTCGATCCGCTCGTTCTAACCTAGGTCTCAACTCCCCAATTAATAGACTCGTTAAAGGGTACAATGGTTTGCATAGCAAAACTGTAACTGTAATTGCCGAACACAGTGGTGAGGTCAATGAAATTGATATTTTCTCCAATAGCCTCTTCTGTTTTAAGAGGAATATTGGTCTGACTCTTTGATTTTGTTTTAATTATGTTGATAGGTTTTGAATTTGGATTTTTATGAGTATTATTATTATTTTAGTTAATTAATTTTTACTGTTTATTTTTTTTTGTAATTTATTTTTTTAGATTGGTATCAAATTAAGTAATATTATTAGTTTTTATTTTTTTTCAACTTCATATAATTTACAAGTTTTTTTGCAAATTAATTTTATTTGATTTATTACGAAATTGTTTAATGTTTTTAATGTTTTAATAATGTTGCTAGAGTATTTAATTTTTGCATGCGGTTTGAACCTATAGTTGAGGTGGCACTTGGCCGCTGTGCGTGCTTGTTTATGTATTAATTGTATATAATTGTATAAGTGTACACTTTGTTGGTTTAACATATAAATAAATAAATAACCTATAACCTAACCTATAACTTGTCAACGCGAAAACCAAATTTCTTGAGTAGCAAAGTTCTATCCACAGTAACTGTTTGTGTTCTAAATGTTTAGCTTTGATGATGGTACTATTTTTTACCCGACTGCCAAAGGGGCTATGTGTTTAGAGAGTATATTATGTACCTACGTCTATTTAATTGGAACACTAAAAATTAATGAATCAATGAATGAATTAATTAATAAATGGATGAATGAACACTTTATTGTGTACAGAAATAATACTATAGAACGACATAAATATTTAGTAAAACAATAGTGTCTAAGTACTATTGTTACGTACTGCTTAAATTGCTTCAAAGAATTTTGAATTCTGAGGTGCTGTTTGTTTTTTTAATGTGACGTAGCTGATGTCCCGCCTACAATTACATATTAATATAGTTTCAATATGGAGGATGCGAATATATTTTTTTATTAATACAAAAGAGGTGAAATTAAACTCAGGCATCTATTCTATATATTGAAATACTCCTAAAGGGTCACGATTCCGAACTGGCGGTAGATTTGGCGCTATAAATGATCTTAAAAATCTTAAATAAACTATTATCGATTTTGATTTTGAAGGACGTTGTTTTGTAGTCGGTTTTTAGTTACATCAAAGTACAAAGAAATATGGAAAAATAAGATAAAGCTGGCCAAGTGCGCAACGCACAATGAGGGTTTCGACTAATATTTCAGGACTTAATTTTTTCTGTCAAAATTTCTACCTTTTACGGTTCATGAGATACAGCCCGCTGACAGATAAACGATATGACGTATGGACGGAGGCTGAGTAATAGGGTCCCGTGTCACCCTATAGATACGAAACCCTAAGATACCATATTACCACTTAAAAATAAATTGAGCAACATTCGATAGATTACAGGGAATCTCGTAAGACAAAGCCGTGCCAAGCGTCCAAACACAGAATGGGTTCCTCGAGCTTTGCTCAAATGCATTTTCTTCGGTAACCTATAAATTCTTTTCTCATTTTATCGAACGCGAGGTCATTTATTCGCCTTATATTGGACGAGGCCATTTGTAAGAACGGACGTTGAGCAGTTAACGGGTATCAGCGTTTAGTTTGAACGGTAACATATTACCTGGTTCCAATAAAGAAAATTTAGGATGGATCTTGAGGAATGATAGCTTATCTGGTTTCACTCGCTGCTGTTCACAAACTTTGTACTGCAACTGAGTTTTTAGTTTATTTTAATTTATTTGGTAATTCAACAGCGGTATTATGTGATATCTTATATCGTACCTATTCACGAAACACAGATAGTTAAAAATAAAACGAATATACATTAAATTTTAATGTAAGTAGTTATTAATTCAAAGTTTAAAAACTTTTGCTTTTAATATAAATAATATGATAAAACTAACACAAATTAAATTTTATTGTAAGTAGGTATTAGTTCAAAGTTTGCAAACTTTTGTTTTTAAACCTGTTCTTCATGAATGTTGAAATTTTGCAGTAATGTAATAGCATGAGGATACAATATTCATGAAGATATAGGAGAACAGGGTCATAAAAGTAATACAATCTATAAATACACTTGGATTATGTACCTCTAATTTAAAATTCTTTATTATTACAATTATATCCATTTTGTTGTATCACTGAAGTGATCAGTTTTATAATAATGTACCTATATCTATCTTTGTATTTACCTATGTTTAAAACAAATAAATAATTGATTGATTGATTGGGATTGGGCAGCCAGATTGGGTAATACAAATATCAGACAAATGGACAAACGATGCAACTCTTTGGATACCTCAGGATAGACGGCGATGTCGGGGTCAGCCGCATATTATGATAATACATTGGCACGAATTATTTGAAACGTAATCATAAGTAGGTATTATCTAGAGTGATGGCTCATCACAGCTCTGGTGCAAGGTGGAAGTCCAATGCCTAACAAGTCGCTAAGTTTCATCAGGGTTCGGGAGAGCCAATGCCCTTTGGATAAGCTTGCTCCGACGGTGACCTGTAAAAGCTTTGAGGTCATTCCTCACGCCTTTATCCCAGTTTTGATTTTAGTAAAGCGTCTGACCACCTTGAAAATGGAGCACGCGTGTCTAAGAAATCCCCTTGGAGGATTCACTTCTGATCACTACTCAGATCGTTAATCTTATGAGGGATCACCTACTGTTCACCATGTCCAATTGACATCACACAATCTAGCCTGGGTCCCATACACTTCTCAATGAACTCCTTTATGTTAAATGTCCTTTGTTTTTGTCTACATATATTTGTATTTATATATGTATAATTATATTCCTGTACACGTCTTGTAAATTGTTTGTCGTGTCGTCGTTGTGACGCCACTTGTTTCTACAGACCTGCCTGAAAACCAGCGCATCATTATTGCATAATGCTCGATGCTGCAATAATGTTGAGTCATAAAGTTGGTAACTTTTTACCCAAATTTAATTTTGTTAGCTATTTGTGTTCGTCATAGTGTAGCTTAGTCTAGGTTAGTTTAAGTGCCTGTAGATTTTTTTATGACTGTTTTTTTATTGGGTAAATAAATCTCTTTTCATTCTTTCTTTCTGGGGGTAGTCGAAGGCACGTTCAAACTTATGTTCTGAACACGGTTTGTAAGTAGCTAGTATTCAATATGTGACATACTGGCCAGTCACACATTCTATTCGGATTGTTGGTTTAATGACATGTGGGTTTCCTCACGATGATGTGACCATCACCGCCAGAGCCTGTAATGTTGGTGCATACTGAATTTGAACCCAAAACATCCGGATATATAAATATTACAACGAAAAATAGAACAAAAGCCTTCATATAACCGAAAACGGTACATTTACGGGATGTAAAATTGAAGATAAACATAATCAAACGGCTTTCAAGAGTTACGCGACTTTGGGGACCTATTCCGAATTCACGTTATAAACAAAAGAGTTTGACGCGCATCGAACCCTTTAATTGAGCTGAAAGAATATATTACTTCGGTGATTTGTTTTTGATACAATGCCAAAAGGCCAACTACAAATTTACAATATAAAAGGTCTGTTTGATGAACATTTAAACTGACTGGTTGTATAACAGATACATATATACATGGAGAACTTGTACTGAAAAAGATAAGGGCAAAAAAAAAAACACTCCAATAATAAACTGAAAACAGAAAAATATTTAGTAACAAATACGCTATATTAACAAATCCGCGATATTAGTTAATCCGCTATATATAAGCTGACCTTGAGGCTCATCTGGGTATTACCTGGAGAAATAATATTCACCGCCTGGGTGAATGGGTGAATCCTCATAATGAAACATTAACCTCAAATTATTAGGAGTCTACGTTGGAGCAAACTTTCCCTGAAGTTGCCTATTAAACGCGCTTAAGTTTTTTTCTTTTTTAATGTACGACGGGTATGTTTTTGGCCTTCATCTCTGGCCAAAAAATGGAAGAAGGTGGAAGCGCACAGCACATCAATCCTCAACATATTGAGGCACTGGAGCTCTCGCGCAGGACACATCATACCGCTGGATGCCGGACTTCGACAGGACGGTCGCAAGCCAAGCGGACCTAAACAGGTCCTACCACCAAATTTAGGTTTATTCAGACGTAACCGATGACTGTACGTTAACGATTCCGTTGCCCAGAGTAGACCACTAGGATGTAGATTCAACCTACTTCTAAATCCATATTACGCTTCCTGATACTCTTTTCAATTTCATCACCACACTTTTCTCACACACGCGGTCAACACAACACATTTCATTCTTACTTTCACACATTCCATTTTAATTTTTAAGTTCTACGACGGGGAAGCGCTTGGCCTTCATCTCACCTAAGGCCTTAGTATGAGTTTCTGACAGCTAACTGAAACTATTTTCGTTTTTGTACAGGGCGCTTATTTCCATATATTTGGCTAGCGGAATAGTAAAGCAACTGTAGCTCCTTTCAATGTCCGCTAACCAAATGTATGGAAATAAGTGCCCTACGAATAAGATACGAACTCGAAAATTGTTTCAGTTAGCTGTCAAAAACTCATACTAAGGCCTCTGGTTGCAAGTTAAGATTAGGCCGAAGGTGGAAGCGCACTTCACCCAGAATCCTCAATTTGTTGAGGATTCCGGATGAGACTCCTCTTGTACACATTCCATCGTATCGCGGCACCGTGCCTATTTCGGAAGGTCCTTAAAATTAACCAGACGTGGGTAATTCATTTTTTAAGTACCCGGATGTGCAAAAAAGGGTTACGCCTAATTACCCCTGAGAATCCTTGCAAACAGAAAACCAAATTAGCATAAAACATCATGTCCTTCAAAGTCTTCATTTAAAACGAATCACAGTACCTTTAATCCGGTGGAAATCCTACACACCGGAAAACACCCACAGTAGCTTAACCAACCCAAATAAAAGTGGCTAACGAGTTTGCTACACGTAATTGACAGATATGCCGGATTTGGAATTTGAAACATTCAGCCAATTTAAAAAAAAAGATAGAATTTTGTCTTGCAATGTTTAAGGTTGTATCTGCAAATAATTACATTGTTCTGCTATTTTTCAGAGATGCTAGGATTGAGGCTTGCATTTTTTGAGTTGATTTCGGCCAAGCTTTTGACGTGAAAAACAGTATTTTTATTGGGTCATCGTTTGACATTTGTACATCTATAGGTATCCAATCGAATAATATACCTTTATTCGAGAGTGTTTGTTTTGGGACCCTTTTACGGCTATACGGATGAACAGAAGGACCGGCTACTTTTTATCCGGGTACAATGCTGGCTAAACTGCTGGAAAAGGCCACCGGGTACAATTCTGTGGGGCAGGCAACTGTGGGAAAAAGTCAGTCTTTATTAAATAAGTGAAAAAATATTTTTAACTGTCTAGGCTTTTTTAGGTTCAAATAGATTACTGGAAAACTATTATCTGTTTCCACATTTTTTTTCAGGATCATCCTTTGACAGGGTATACACGGGTATCCCGGGTATAACCGGGATGACTTTCCCGTCTCTCTGGGACCGTAAAAGTCAACGCATGCATTTAATTTTGTGAGTTATGTATATTGGCTACGTACGAGTACTTGCGAAATGTTCGGGACATTTTACCCGGCTTTTTAATTATGAAACTGGAATTCCAACTGCGCGTGAATGTTTTTTTGCGGGAGGGTAATTCTAAAATCTAGCCGCTTCATAATCTAAATTGAATCTCACGATAAAAGAATACTGAACTACTAAAGTTGAAATATAGTCAAGTAATTTTTTGTTAGGTTATTTTTATTACGTTGTTGGTCTGTTTTGTTTGTTTAGTTATTTTTTAATATCGCTTATTAGAAATGTAAGCTATAGCTCAGTTTTTGGGTTGTACTATAAATAATATGCCCTAAATTGCCAACAAAAAAAGAAAAGACAGCCAAATAAAAGTGTCAATCAAAATCCGTAGGTACACAATATAAGATGCAAGTCTACAAATTATTGCTCCACTATGTGTAATTCCAAATATAGATAATAATTCTAAATGCCAAAGATCGTCAACGTTGCGTCGAATGTTCTAGAATTTTCTATTATTATGTTACTTGCAGACGTTGTCAACGTTTCGTATTCTTCACTCGAAACCCTAATCTAAGTTATGCAAAAACTTTTCAACTCAGAATGTGTATTAAATATTTTAAAGGCGAAACTCGTTGCATGTTTGTGACTTGTGAGAGATTTTAAGTTATTTTTGTAATAAAACTTTGTTAAAGTTAAATTAGATTTGGGCTTGTTTCTGCCACCGATGTATGTGTAACCAGTTATGTGGGCAGGGAGGTACCTATGACTATACAATTCATAGCTGTTTACAATGAAACATGGTTTTCGAAGTTTCCTAATATTCTTAGAATTTTTTTGCTTTTTTGCTCAAACTACTTTGAGTAATCATTGAGTAACACAATCTTGAAGTCTTTAAAGTCCAGAGTAAATAGGTTTCATTCAGACAAGTTACTCCATCTTAGGTCATATATTTATTTGTTTTTCAAATAATTTGGTGATCAAACGCTTGGCTATCACCAGTTTATCACCTATTTCTATTCTGTCACCATAACAACAATTAAAAAAATTGTTGTGTTCCGTCATTTTAGAAGTTAGATAGCCAATTTCTCAGTTAGTTGAGGATTCCGAGTGAAGTGCGCCTTTACCTTCGGCCTTATCTCAACTTGTAACCAGGTGAGATAAAGGCCAAACGCTTACCCGTCGTACAATAAAAAAAAAACATATTTGATGTTACGCGTATTGTTTATGTAAAAAAGCAAAATACAAATACTTTACCTCCCTTTAACATTATTACTAAGGATGGTATGAAATGTGTATGGAAATAAAGCGCCTCTACCCAATAGTGTAGGTACACTTTCCTCTTGAAAACTACTGTGATCCTGATATTGGCCTATAAATCCCCGGGAGGAGTACAGTACTATGCTTGGTTTGGTTAGTGGTAGAACTTTGTTACAGTCCGCCTGGCGTGCTACCACTATCTTACCTAATTCTGTCGCCATAACAATGGTTGTGCTCCGGCATTTTAGAGGTAAGATAGCCAGCTCCTCAGTTTGTTGAGGATTCCTGGTGAAGTGCGCTACCACTTTCGGCCTTATCGTAACTTGAAAATTAGGTACAATAAAGGCCGAGCGCCTCCCCGTCGAATCGGAAAAACAAATAATAGAAAAAGTACATACATTGGTCTATCTGAACATAATTTTAATTTATTTTTAAACCTGCATATCTTACTTCTTATGTAAGCTTTATATAGGTTTATATCCGCTTAATCCTTGGCATGAAAAGCTGCACTTTAAGTTGCCTATTCAGCGTAAAGTGTGTTCGCTCTGTAGATATGCGGAGGACTCAGCCGCCTCCCTTTCACATGTTCGAACCGTGAACCAGTAATCTGCTTTCAAAGTTATCGATGCCACCACGTCTACTCAGCTGAATTAATGATGGAGTGTAGTCTCCTGACTTCCAGTTGTAAGACTTCTCGTCTGCAAAATGGTATTCTAAAAAGAGTTTTTAGTGTTGTACCTTTCTTTTTTGGCTGTTGCTGTTGGGTGATCAAAATTTGAATTAAATGCATTAAATCTTGCAAAGTGCACCTGCGATGTGTCAAAAATATGTATATCCAAAAACCTTCATGCATAACCAATTCAAGATTTAAGATTTGTAAATATTTTTATCTCCCGTGAGAATAGTGATTACGTATATGTAAAATCAACAACTCGAGTACTTACTGATGTGAGAACTATAACTTCTCATTTAAACGGTAAACGAATTCAATAAACGGTCAGCTTAGGTTGAGTAGAAGAGTATTTTGTAGTAGGTACTTGTATTATGTCAGCAAACTGACTTAAAATCGTTGAATGTTCTTCTGGATAAAGGAATTTGGATTAGCTTATCTATATTTCAGCAATAAGGCTTAGATTCGCTTCGATAAGGTTTTTCTGTTGTTACTGTTTTATTTTGTGGTCTTTTGCAAGAGGTGCACAATTAAACAGTTGTATATCTGCCTGTCCATCTCGTAAATAAGCGAGGTGTTTGAGATCGCAAAAACAATCTAACATCCTACTGACTTACTCCGCAATTGGTTCGAATTTATAATATGCTGTCAAAATAGCTTATTAGCTTATTTTTCTAGTTGACCAAATATCAAAATATTTATTTACTTGCCGTGCATATTTATTAAAAACCTTACAATAAAGTTTTTACAACAATTGAGCCGTACGCTTTGGGGTTTTTACGGTTCACTAAGCCTTAAAAAATGAAAATATTACAAGAATCTTAATAACTAACCGCATAATGAGCAGTTTATCGTTACTTTTACGATGGCTCGAAAAGCTCTAAAGCTTACAGCCTCTCTAGAATGCCATAAAACTCACATAGGATTTATGGTCGTACCTTTTTACTCAAAACCACTACATAAAAGCCTGTTTTAATTTAGATGGTGTATTAAACAGAGAATGAGTAATCACTTTATTACGACATGAAGAATATCTGTAATATTCAATTGTATATAATACATAATATATAATTAATAAAGGGTATTGATGTCGGTGGAGTGCAGCTAACAAACCTCCGTTTTGCAGACGACATCGTTCTCTTTTCATCCTCAGCCTCAGAACTCCAAACGATGCTACAAGATCTCAGCATTGCCAGCTTCAAGGTTGGGCTTGAAATGAACAGGACAAAGACCAAGGTTATGTCTAACCGCGCAAAGACCAGAATAATGGTGGATGGAGAAGACCTAGCATACGTCCAAGACTATGTTTACCTGGGCCAATTAGTCTCTTTCGAAGACAGGCAGCAAAAGGAAGTCGCTCGGCGAACCGAAAATGCCTGGAAGAGCTATTGGTCCATGGGAGACATCATGAAGGGAAGTTTACCACTTTCCCTCAAGCGAAAGCTAATGGACGTATGTATCCTCCCCGTTCTAACGTATGGTGCGCAGACCTGGTCTTTGACCAACGCTCTCAAGTTCAAGCTTAAAGTCTGTCAACGTGCAATGGAACGCAGCATCTTGGGTGTTAAACGTACAGATAGAATACGTAACACTGAACTGCGTTCCAAAACGAAAATCTTGGATGTAGCGCTAAAAGCTGCCATGCTTAAATGGAACTGGGCTGGTCATGTCTGTCGCATGTCAACTCTACGATGGGCGAGGGTAGCCACCGAGTGGCACCCAAACCCGACCAGAAGGCGTTGCGGCAGACCTAAGCGCAGATGGCGTGATGAGCTAGATAAATTTCTTGAAGACTGGAGGAATGATGCCCAAGATCGGGAAGTCTGGAGGGAGTGGGGGGAGGCCTTTGCCCAGCAGTGGGACACTGACGGCTTAATATAATAATATATATAATAATATAATAATAATTAATAAAGTCGCAGGGAGTCGATGGATGAAGGAGGCCATGAGCCTCGCTTTTTGAGGCTTCGATTGGGGGAGGCCTATGTTCAGCAGTGGACAATATTATGATGATGATGATATAAGTAACAGAGTTACGAATTTTTCCCCTTCAAGGATTCGCCTCTATTCACTACTCTTATGAGGATCAACTACTACGGGGTAGTCAGAGGCAATTCCAAACATAAATTCGGCACATGACTACGGTTCGCAAGTATCGCCACTTAAAGGTGCTGGTTGGTGGTAGGACTTTGTTTAAGTCCGTCTGGTTAGCTGCCACCATTTTACCTAATTCTGTCGCCATAATAACAATTCTAAAATTGTTGTGTTCCGGCATTCAGAGGTAAGATAGCCAGTTCCTCAGTTTGTTTGGTTCAGGGTGAAGTGCGCCTCCACAATTGGCCTTATCTTAACATGTAACCAGGTGAGATGAAGGCCAGGCGCTTCCCCGTCGTAAATGCGATCACCAGTCCGTCTGCCGAGCGTGGTGATGACAATAATGCTGTTAATGTTGATGATGATAGTGTGACCTTCACCGTCTACGTGTGCGTATCAAATGAGCAAGTCTATTGGTGCACGACTGGAATCAATAGAGGTATGTATTTTATCTCTTAATGCCGGAACACAACAATTTAGTATTGCTATGGCGACAGACAGGTAAGATGGTAGTAGCTAGCCAAGCAGACTTAACACGTTGGGTGCTGTGAAAATACACGTTGCGTTCTCTATAGGTGAGGACTTAGCACTCTTAGTGTTCAACAAAATTATACCAACTAAACCTAGTACAATATTGTACCCCTCTGATGATTGAACCTGGTGCCTCTGGATCTGGTACCGGTAGTGCCCAGTGTACCTCGTATCTACCATACAGATCTAACAGGACGATTGATACTTGATGTCTTGATTATTTTGTATAGCGATTAATCATATTTGATTGCGATAATATTTTATGACATATAAATTAAATTAAGATTATGTAACTGTAAATGTTTTTTTTATATTACATCGAACCGAAAATGTTTAAAAATGAATGCATGCCAATCTCACAATTTATACACAGACGATATCGGTAAAGCATGTTGTGACACTTACCTACTAATAGAATAGGCACTATCATAATGTACACTTGGCTTAGCAAATAAATAATCTTTATCATTTTCTCTATTCATCTCTTTGATATTGTTGACTGTTACACTCGATAAGTGATAGTTTCGTTTTGTCTCAGTCAGTGAGTCCTACATAACCCTATCTCAAACATATAGAATCACCACCGTCCCTTACTCTATATAATGTCAGTCTCGGCAAAAAATAGATCCTTCACTTAAATTTGCATCTGAATAGCGAGTACAGTTCTCTAGAGAACATGAGTGGTTTGGGTACGTTTTTACGGGCCGGTGAAGCCTTGATTAACATAAAATGTTTGTGCAAACCTCAATATTCGGATGACTTGATGAAAATACCTACATAATTTTGGGAAACTATGCGGTCGTTTTCATGCTTTTTGCTATTTGGTAATTGTGGTGGAATTATCCCGACCTCTCTTTATCTGAAAGTTATATGATTTTAACCGCCTCTGTGGTCTAATAGTACAACCCACCGATTTCAGATCCAGAGGTCCCGGGTTCGATCCCCAGAGGGAGTACAATATATTGTGCTTGGTTTGGTTGGTGGTAGGGCTTTGTTTAAGTCCGCATGTGATGGAGATGGTGGTAGCTAGCCAGCTACCTTCCTTTCGTTACCGGTTATTGAAAAATAATTAATTTATTATTACATTTATTATCTTTTTGAATATTGTATCTATATGTTTCCCGAATAAAATAAAAATAATTAACTAAACATTTTTCCTCTTTCGTAGCTGAGTTACATAATCAGGTTCGAACATGGGAAATATTTTCTTTACGTATAACCAGTTATGAAAGGTAGAGTAAACTTCAATTTTCTTAGCTAAATTTTGCAGCCAGCTAAAAAAACTGTTTTTTTTACGGTTACGAAATTTCAGTTACAAAAATGGACTAAAGACTCATATATAAGCTTTCTCACTTGGCTTGAGTGAAAGGGGTAGAATACATTAATAGATAGCGTGTGTAGATACATAGTATAAGCAAAAGACTCGACTTTTCTCTTTCGAGGATTCACTTCTGATCACTTAGAGCGTGGACCTTATCCTCTATCCTCCAGCATTCCAAAACTCTCCACTAAATATAAAATGTACCTAATTTAAACGGAAATGTTCAGCTTTGATTCGTGAAATTTATAACAAGATTAGCTTAAATTGGAAAATGTAAACGGAGACTCGATTTAACGTTGAGGAAATGTACAATAATGGCTGTTCTCCTAATTGTTCTTTCCATACTTATTTAGTTTAAGCACACAATAACTTAAGCGTGGAGTAAATAGTGATTATGCACGTCTCATTTGGCTTGAAAATAGAAAAGTAATAGCGTTCTTGTTTAAGGACCAGCAGTTCGGACCGAACTGCTCTGCTGCATATTACCTTATCCACGTAATTGTTCATACAATTACGTGGATAAGGTAATATGAAGATTAGTATAACTCTGTTGTGTGGAACGAGGAGTTGTTCAATTTAAAAAAAAATGTGTGAAGGTAGGATGACCTTTACACATTTTTTTTTACTAATGAGGATTGATATCAGGCAGGCGGCTGGTCTTAAAATTTCAGCCAAAACTCTAACAACATGTGAGAAGACATAGTGTTCCGATCCCAGATAGTGTGGGACAACGGACAGGATGATGATGATGATGACATATGTGTGTATGTGTAATAAAGTAAAAATAATAATCATTGTTGACTAGTTAATACAACTCTTGATCAAACAGCGACGAGTGGCGTAGAGAAATGGAAATGAAGATTTGGCAGAGCAAGTTATATCAGCATCATTCTCCTGCCCTTATCCCACGCTAGGTGGGGTAGGCAATACTGGTTATATATATGAAGAAAAATAAATAAGTTAAGCTATGTACGGTAATATTCTAATATCATTTGTATACAGTATGATAAGTATGTATTCACAAAAAAAGGATTTAAGGATTCTATACGTAAAATAGGAACAAGATTACGGTGAAATTAATGTCCTGTAATATTTATATTTTTATCAGTGCTAGTGGGAAATTACTCAAAGTAGTGCACCGTTGAAGATGGCTCTGAATTTATGTCATTTTCCCCATAAACTATAACACCGAGAAACATCACACTATTCCCGTTTGCCTCTGTGCCGGGGCAGACTCTCCGGGACGATACCACGATTTCTTAATTATCAAATGAGTAATTAACACGTGTGAGGTAAAAAGCGACCCATATCATGCTTCTTTGTGTCACTGATACAGTCGAGTGGGCCAGCGCCCGAAACACAAATTAATTTCAGCTACAGAACAAATGTTAGGTCGCTATCCCAAAATTACCGGGCAATTCGAGTTTGTAACTGGCTTAGGTGAGATTTTAATTCTCATTAACACGCGCTTTTTACATTAAATCTGTTAAAAGGTAGTCGGTTTCGTCGACAGCCACGCCCAGAGAAGCCTTGAGAGGTCAAGAGGTCATTCCAGGATTCAAATAAGGATAAAACCCACCAAGTGCGAACACGCATACTGAGGATCCCGACCCACATTTCAAGGCAAAAAGCACGTATCTCATTGGTTGACTTGCTTCTTCTCGTTAATTTTGATTTCATATATTTTTTTGCATTATTTGTTATTTATTTTTTGATTGTACGATCGTGAAGCGATAGGCTTTCATCTGGTTTTCAAGTTATGCTATGGCCAAAGGTGGTAGCGCACTTCGCTCGGAATCCACGACATCTTTAAATACCGGTAAGGTAAGAAGGTGGTCAGCTAGCCAGGCGGTTTTAAATAAAGTTCTACCACCAACCAAACCAAGCACAATATTGTAATCCCCCTAGAATTGTAATCCATACCGGTGTGCGAACCACTAGACCACACAGTCTGTTAGTAAAGATGCAATAGAAAAGGCAATAGAGGTACACTTTGTGAATATTTCAACCGTCTACCTACTATACCTACGGCTCAGGATATACAGCTCGATTTTCACTTTGTCTACCTACTTAAGTTCCCAGCTATTTAATTCCACTTTAATCAAATTGTGTTATGCACATTTTTCGCTGCCAAAATTGCGGTTTCTGCTAGCCACTTATGTTTCAAATATTGTGAGAGATTATCGGGAAATATCTGGTCAATGAGAGTATTTTACGAATCAATAATTGTGCAAAAACCGGTCGGCAACTTTATGCATCCAGTATTTTCATGTACAGCTACTTGTGCATCGCCGATATCTAACGGTTGTTTTTAGAATGCTTCAGCGGATGGATCTTAAAGGATTTGAACGCGCATATATACTTTTAGCTGTTCTTTTTCAACATTACGCCACAGTGACGATGATTTCAAGCAAGCGTTGATCTCATCAGCGTACATTGAAAATGGAATGACGGGAAGCGTTTGTAATCACTTGAAAGGAGTAACAGAGTGCCGCCAAATACCTACGTTGTCGTTGTCCTGTTCAACGCCTCACGCGAATGTTTCTGAGCCATAGTGCATTCATCCCAGATGATAATTTTACACTGTTTCAGCACTGTGGCCATGGATGATTTTTTTTTTATGTTGCACACTGAGTCTGGATTGTTTTCAATATTTCGTGGCAGTTTAAATGCTGAATGAGCTGTTCTGCCTCTATCCGATAAAGTTGCTGCGATACCAGATGCAAGGCCATTGCAATTTTATAATCATAGCTTTATCGTGATTGAATCATAATCATTCCCTGCCTTAGTATCCCAAGTATCCCATTACACTAGAGATTACAACATTATAAACTATTTTATTTTATTATCAGTCAACATTATTTCATTTTTTAGGATATATGTTTTTGTTTACCTTTGAATTATTATTTTTGTATCTAAATGTCTGTATATAATGATTTAAGCTTTGCAAATATAACGCATTGGATTCTGTAATGTTATATTTAAGAATGTCAATTTTTTTTTTTTTTTTTTTATCGTATTTCAGCGAGAATTAGCGAAATGAGGAATGTTTTGCCAGTTCCACCTGGTGCTTCCGAAAAAATTGTCACCTTGTCCTGCTAGTAAATTAGCATAGCTATTCCGCGTGGCGATGTAGCCAGTTTCTTGGGCACGCTTCCGTCTGGTACTGGTCTGGAACTGGGACAGTTGAGTTACCTATCGACCGTGAGTAACTGTAGCTAACAGTACTAATATCCATATTAAAAAATAGGGGTTGATGGCAGAAGGTTGAAAATGTATTTTTGCATGCTGAATCATAAAAAAAAAATGCCAAAAAAAAAAAAAAAATTGGGGTGGACCGCCCTTATCACTCAGGAGTATGAAAAATAGTTTACGTCCTATTCTCCAACTTACTCTATATTGCATATCACAAAAAAATTCATGAGCGATTCATATGAAATCAAGCCGTTTCAGTGGAGTTTAATATTAAAATATTTCAACAAAACGGATAATATGTGTGTGAAATAGCAAAATAAAGACTTTTTATTTGTATTCCAAACAATGACAACAATCAAAATATGTCAATACAATGACAAAAATTCTGAATGATCCAATAATGAAAACCATCAAAATTTTAAAATTGATTCAATTCGAGTCTACCGTACCGGAGAAGGGACGAAAGTCAAATTTTTGACAGGAAAGTACGTAAAACGGTTTATAGGAAAATGAAACTGTTGTTTTTACTATGTTCTTCGCATTTTTTCCATATTTTCTCCACCTTCCTTGAACTATGACAAACATTTCAAAACCTAAATCAGCTAAATTGGCCCAGCCTTTCTTGAGTTTTGGCGAGATTATCAAAGTCAAAGTCAAAGTCAAAATTTATTCATTCATTAAGATTAACCCTAACTGTGATATGTTTGCGGATGGATGGAAGGTAATGACTGAATGTTTGAGGTTTTGTGAGATGAGTGAGTGAATAATTTTAATGATTATTATTAATTTTTTTTTAATATTAATTTTTGACATCTTATTTCCCAATTATTAATAATGACAATATTTTATGTAATTTGTGTTTGTTAGTAATTTGTAATTTGATTTAATAATTAATTTAAGTACTTACCTACGTATATATTATTGTATTTTGACTTCATTCAATGTTGTGTTATGTATGTAATTTAATTAGGTAATTAATTAGTGTAAGTGGCGAGAGCCGTGCTAATTAAATAAATAAATAAAATTTAGGATCATTTTGAAACGTCATAACGTATCGATACTGCGATAACCGATCCATTTTATGCGTGGTTGAAATTTTCGTGTTGGCTGTGTAACGCCGCCATAGGCGTCTGACAGGCTCTTTGACAACCACACCAGTGGCAGTAGGTGCCCGGGACCGACAACGGCGCTCCAAAGTAATCGGGTAATTCTAGCCTGCAATATCCGAACAAAATGGCGCAGCGAAAAAACCTCTAGACATGTATAATGCTGTGTGTAATTTTAGTATAAATGTATGTAAATAATTAAAAATAAGTCAACCAATTTATGCTTAATATGTATTTTATTAAATAGGTATTTCAGCATAAAATAAGGTATTTTTTTGCATGAATCGTTTTTTTTATTAAGTAATACATTTATTAAATAACATGTACAATTAAACTATGTACGAGGAAGCAGTCTGATTATCTTAGGACCGTTACAAACGGCCTATAGGTAACTCATTTGTTCCAGACCAGTACCAGACGAAAGCATGCCCAAGATACTTGCTGCATTGCCACGCTGAATAGCTAGTAATTCGCTGGCCTAAATAAAAGCCACCCATTAGGTATCGTGTTGCCTCAATCAAAAGCCCTGCAAGATTATACAAAGCAAGTAGTGAAAAATACTGTAAAGTAATTGATATTTCTTTAGATTACTAAAATACGCAAGACAAGTGGAGTTGAAACTTAAAAATGTCAAAGAGTTTTAATTTTGCTATGTCTGTGTAAAACATGGGATGCATTTGCAATGTATAGAGCGTGTTGAGAACTCACCAACTAGAGTATCAGACGTTAAATTTACATAAGTATATACTAAAATAGATTAAAAAAATACTCCGACCAAAGTGATTCGCTGACGGCTAGATTTTATATAATAAATAAATATTACAGGAAATTCATTTCACAAAGCGCCATCTAGCCTCAAACTAAGCATAGCTTGTAGTAAGTATTGGAACTAGACTAGGGATAGAATACTTAAATACTTTTTTGTAAATACATACATACTATATGATAAAACACCCACAGAACAAACCTTCGGCCTTATCTCAACTTGCAACCAGGCGAGATGAATGCCAAGTGCTTACCAGTGGTACAATAAGAAATAAAAACTTCAATATTCGTCACACAAATGCTTGCCCTTGGTGGGAATCGAACCCACAACCTACAGTGCAGAAGGTTGAGTTACTATCTATCTATCTATCAACTGAGTTTTGAGGTTTGTTGGTCTACAGTCAGGTATTTGTATTATAGCCTATATGATATAGGTATCTACAGCCATTCCGTTTTTCTTATTTTACCGTATAGAGAACGGGTTCTTTCAGCTTGTCATTTGTAATAAAGTCGGTTAGTTATAAATTAACAACGATAATTTACGTAGTAAATTACGATGTTATCGCAAATTGCGCCGTGGTAATGCTGAAAAAGTTGCATTTAACATCGAGTAAAAAACTGGCTCTGTTCCACGAAGGAGCCAAAGTGGTTTAGTGGTCAGATAAACAAAATAATTAAGCGGTTATGGTAATCCGGGAAGAGTACCGACCTGGAATAGGTATGGCCTAGACTGGAGTATTTACTCCGGTAAAGTTAGGCCGAATTTTTTTTTCATTATTTGAATAAATGAATGGATGAAAATTCATGCTTGTACAGCAAAATCATATAAAAGCATGGATAATAAAAAGAAGTATAGCTAACAGAACAACGGGCGTTCTTATCGCTTAAGAGTGATGAAGAGGATAATGGTAATTTCTGGTTTTATATTTTTATTTTTGAATGGTCTTAGCCTAGTAACTTAGAGCTGGGATAACAGGAATGTGCTACACTATAATATCTTGTAGGTCGCAAATATCTTGTTAATTATATTTTATATTTGGCACAATTAACTTAAGTCAAACAGTAATTTAAACATACTGAAGAAAAACGAAAAGCAGACAGAAGTAAATCCACTTTCGTAAAAAAAAAGTTCTGGGTAATGAAAGCAAGACTAACGAGTTTGTGTTTGATTATGGCCTATTGTAATTCAATAAGCCATTTTTAAGTTTATGTTATATTTAATGGCACTAAATACAGAATAGACGTGTGCATAATTTTCCTCTCCACAGAAAACGGTTGCGCGGCAATAATCTCTTTTGATAAAAAAAGAAAGAGCAAGATTTCAAAAGCTCATAGTTGCCATTTGAGAATATCTCTTGCCAGATTCGGCTAAAGTTTTCGGCTTCTTAAATTCATAGCCCGAATTTATTTCCGGTATGCATAAATCACTAACTTTATGTAAATGCACTAGGGTTCGATGCGTCGCTACAAAATAGAACCTCCTACTAACTCTCGGGACGAGGGCTTAATTCAGTTTTAATTTTCAACTTAAACTGGGTTGAAACTTTAATTATGAATTGCATATTACGGTTAAAATAGTTTGTTTGAAATAAAATTACCCTCTCCGACCCAGATTAACAGCTGTAGTAAAAGACGACTGAAGAATCTCATCAGGGAATAAGCAACAATACCCTCTTGGCTGCCATAGTAAGCAACAATAACATTTAACAAATAATATCACTACGATCATCAAGCCGCCAACCAAGCGCGAAGCTCACGGCAAGATGTTATTTTTGGAGAATTATTTTATCAGTACAAATAAATAAATAAATAAATTTTACAGGACATTAATTTTACACAGCGCCATCTAGCCCCAAACTAAGCATAGCTTGTAATATGGGAACTAGATTACGGATAAAATACTTAAATACTTTTTGTAAATACATACGTACTATATGATACAACACCCAAACACAGAACAAACATCTATATTCATCACACAAATGTTTGTCCTGGGTGGGAATCGAACCTACAGCCTACAGCGCAGAAGGCAGAGTTACTACCAACTGAGCTATGAGGTTTGTCAGTACAGGTATACGAGATACGATTTCCACGATGTTCGATCGACAGCGGGCAACAACCTTTAACGCCAACGTTTAAAAACATATTTGTTCTTGTATTCAGGATACATCTTGGAAATTACAGAATTACTTATGCTAGACCGTGGTAGGCGGGTTTTTTTTTAATGTACGACAGGGTTGCTTGGTTTTCATCTCACCTGATATGCAAGTTATGATAAGGCCGAGGATGGAAGCGCACTTCACCCGAAATGCTCAAAACTGAGGAACTGGCTATCTTACCTCTAAATGCCGGAACACAACAATTTAAGAATTGTTGGTATGGCAACAAAGTTAGGTAAGATGGTGGTAGCTAGACAGGCAGACTTTAACAGGGTCCTGGGAATCAAACCCTGTACCTCTGGATCTGACACCGGTGAGCGAAAGAAAGGCCACAGAGTCGGTAAAAAAATTCTTCGTTATGAAAACCTCACAACAATTATCATGTAGCAGTTCAATTTACATTGTTACGTGAGCTGTTGCAAAATATCGCTGTCGTTGGCGTAGCACTCAAGAACTCAGGGCTGCCGCAAAATATCTATGTCAACTACCTGCGTAGCAATAAAGCACAGCCTTAGAGTAGTGCTACGAATCGTCGCACCCGCGTAGCACAGCCGTAGCAGTGCTACGAAACCCGACAACCCTCGGACGTGACTCGTGCCCGGTGCCTAGCATAAATCATCTAAATTATATAAACGTTGTGTTTTATGAAACAGCTTTTCTCTAATTAGGCCACTCCACCTTCGGCTTACATTAATTAACAAGAAAACACACATTTAAAACAATTTACTTAGCAATGTAAAGAGGCTTTCACGGTTTTCTAGCAATCCCTGTCGGAACATTATGAAATTTGCCTTTCTATATATATTTTATTGGTTGAAATGTTTTCTACGCTTGCCCGGTCGAATTACAATATGTCTCAATTTAGAAACATACTTGCTATTTAGAGAAAACGATTTGTCAACGTTTGGAAGTAGGACTTTTAAAAATGTGCTTTGGGACGCACTTATACTAGTGGTTCTGTATGAAAAATAGACCGCGCGAGCCGATGCAATAACTGATGCTTTCCTCTTTAATTTTTCTTTTTAGACTTTTGAGCAAATAGAGGTATAAGCTTAAGTGATTACTCGTGTTCCCCTAGGAGGTCAAATCTGGTGTCTACAAGTTCGTCTTGCAAAGGCGGAGAGAACTGCGTAATCTGATTGTTTATACGTAGGTATACATTTAAAAAAAAAAAACAAAAATTGAAATCCCACAGCAACCTTCGCATCTCACTTCGCATTCCCCATAACCTCCCCTTTTTTGTTTTATTTTTCACAAAGTCTTGTGTTTTATCAAATCCCTTGTGTGTCATTCAAATTAAAATTTAAATCTGTTGATTAATAATGCTACCGCACTTTCCCCCATGACCCCACTATTTTCCTTAAATATTATTTTCGTTAATCAAAAAACGCGATCGACTAAAAAATTTAAATAAATCAAGAAACATGTGTGCCAATTTTCATCGAAATCGGTCGAAAAATGTGACCTGTAGGCGAGAACAAACCGACAGCGGACAAAAGCATTTTGGACAATATCGAAACTGAAACGCTTCGCTCGCTCGGTCAATTAAGTATGTATCATGAATACAGCAAATCTTTTCAGTTCCGCTTTTGAGGTCTAGTGGTTCAACCCACGTATTTCAGATCCAGATGTCCCGTGTCTATCCCCAGGGGAGTACAATATTGTGCATGGGTTGGTTGGTGGTAGGACTTTGTTTAAGTCAGTCTGGTTCAGTTCAGTTTTTTCCAAACTGACGAGGATTCCGGGTGAAATGCGCTTCCACCTTCAGCTTTATCATATTTGAAACCAGGTGAGATGAAGACCAAGCGCTTCCCTAACGTACAATAAAAAAACAATGAAGGCGAAGTTATGGCCACAACCCTAGACTCATGTTTGTTTAAGGATGGAATTGATTCGGTTAAAATGAGTGCTTTTATCTGCCGCGATTTAAGAGATCCAATAAATTGGATTAGGAGAGTTTTATGGAGCCCTACGTTTAGAAAAATAATATGAAAAATCGTTTTTATTGGACAGGCGATTGGGAACCACCTTATTCAAAGTAATTGATGTTGTTGAAAATTGTGTGTATGTTTTAGTATGTTGTGGTATGGACCAGCTAGAGGCTCATTTGCCAACGTGTTAGTGATGTCTGCATTAGTTAGGTGTTTTACAGCTTTTTGTTAATTGTATCCAAAGTAAGTGTCTTTATCACTGATGAGAATGCGTGGCTCGATGTTGCTATACCAGTTGGCAGCTAAGTAAATGATGATTTCTCAATACTTACAAACTGACTACAAAGCCGTTATAAAGTAATCAATATTTTGCAGATAGTATTACGTACTTAGGTTTATTATGTTATGTTATATTATATATTTTATTAATTTATACTAAAGATTATTGAAAAAAAAAAATACTGACCCGAGTTTATTGCCTTTCTCGTTGAGTGTTAGTCGCGATTCCGAACAGGCGGTAGATTTGAATATTGGAATTGATCCTAAAAATCTTACTCAATAAACGATTTTTTATATTGGAACACGTGGATTTAAAAAAGAGGTATTTACCACTACCGGCGACTTACAGGCTACATCTAAGTAGTACAATATTTTTGAATTGTAATACTTATATTTTTCATACTTATATTGGTTCCTTAACTGAATGAATCTTTACGAGCAAGTTCGTTCAGTTATGGAATCGAAATGGAAAATTCAATCAATATTGGCTTCAAATGTGTTTGAAAGCTACAATTTACCAGATCCATATCGCGCGTACATAACCCAAAGGAAAACCTGAAATATCTATCATAGTAAAATACCTACGGCAGTGCCAAATCTAATCACGTTCTATCGAAAACTAAGCTGAAAGTAAAATATCCCATCTTATATAAGGCGGTTTCAAATGGATTTAATTAGCACGCTTTGCAGCCTAAATACCTTGATGGATTGTGGCAGCTATATTACTATATTCCTTATGTATGTTGGGTGCGAAACTCGGGCAAAATGAAATCACAAATTGATACAAATATAACAATACGATCAAGTTTACATTGTGTTTGCACTATTTGTACGAGCCCCAAGCCGTGGCAGTAATTTCAACGAATATCCAATGCAAAACCGAAACATGTCTGTGAAGTGACAATTTTGCGCGAAATAATTGAGCAGTTATGCTAATTAGTACAGGCTGAAGTGACGCCAAAACGGTGTAAGCGCTGCTTTATGCAAATCTGCGACCCTGCCGATAGAGCCAATAGTAGTGTCTGTAACGCTGTTGAACAGTGGATTCACTAGCTTGCGTGCAGTAAAAGAAGGTATTGATTTTTCAAACTCATGTTTGCTATTTTACTGACGTTACGTTTTAAAAACTAAAAAGAAAACCGACTCCAATGATAATGATACAATTTCGTTTACCTGGATGATGTATTTTTTCCAATTATTTTGATGATAGATGGACGGACAGACATACGCATGATACTATATAGGAGTCCTTGTTTTTCCTTACTTTAGAGGTAATACACCTTAAAAATATAAAGCACTTCAAGTGTGCCTATAATTTATGTATTTTATTTTATTTTTATTTATTTCGGGAAACATACAGATACAACATATGAAAAGGTAATATTTTAAAAATAATTCCGAATCCAACAAAGTTTCTACTTTTAATTAATACAAAAGAATGAAAGTGGACATAATATTTGTAGTGTCCCTTTGATTTCTGTAGGATCTCATCATGAGGTCCTGACCTGATGAAAATGAGACCACCTGTGAAATACCTATACACTATTAAGCAAAAAAAAATTTTGCAAATCGGTCCAGGCATCTTCGAGTAATCGGGGAACATACATAAAAATAACCGACGAATTGATATCTAATGAAAACTCTTCGATGAATTACTCATAGCTCTTGACCTCGAAACATGCACGGGCAACTAACCGCCTGAGTGGTTTAGTGGTTCGATAACCAGTGTCAGATCCAGAGGTCCCGCGTTCGATACCCACGGTAAGATAGCCAGTTCCTTAGACTGTTGAAGATTCCAGGTGAAGTGCGCTTTCACCTTCGGTCTTATCATAACTTGAAACCAGGTGCGATAAGGGCATTCTCCGTCGAACAATAAAAGGGAAAAATAAATAAATAAATAAATAATAAATATTACAGGACATTCATTTTACACAGCGCCATCTAGCCCCAAACTAAGCATAGCTTGTTATATGGGAACTAGATTACGGATAAAATACTTTTTGTAAATACATACGTACTATATGATACAACACCCAAACACAGAACAAACATCTATATTCATCACACAAATGTTTGTCCTGGGTGGGAATCGAACCCACAGCCTACAGCGCCGAAGGCAGAGTTACTACCAACTGAGCTATGAGGCTTGTCAAATGACACCTATGATGAAGCCTACCTAGAATGTGTCTGTTAACTCTCTGCTTGAAGGCATTATTATCGTAACACAGCAGAAATACAGACGCTTGAAGCTGATTCCAAGTTGTTGCAGTGGGCAAAACAAAAGATGTTTTTTTATTTACTTGCCTTATTCTTTTGGGAAACATACAAATACAATACATAAAAAGGTAATTCATTAAAAAATATTCCTAATCCAACAAAGTTTGGTTTTGTAAATATAAATACCTATTTATTTATTCACTTTTATTTTATGCACCCTCCTACCATCAACCGTACTATCCTCTTCACCCTTAGGTTTTCTAGACGAGATTAGTGTGATAGGTGGTCTTACCAACTATTGTTCTGTTAACTTTAGTTTTAAAATTGTCACTTGTCCTATAATGTTTTTGGGGTATAATAAATAATGTTCATTCATTCATTCGTTCGTTCGTTTATGAATTCATTTATAATTTCATTAAATAATTAATTAATTCATTCATTCATTGATTAATTTGTTAATTAATTAATTAATTTGTTAGTTCATTAATTCAGTAATGCATTCATCAATTAATGCATTAATTTATTCATTATTAATTAATTCATTCATTCATTCATTTTTCATTCATTAATTAATTTATTTATTTATGAATGTCCTGTAATATTTTTATTTAATTACTTAAATAATTCATTATTTCATTCGATAATTCATTTATTAATTAATTAATTAATTAATTAATTCATTAATTCATTGTTGTTACAAAACAAATTACAAATATTATAAGAAATTCAATTCGCACAGCGCCATCTAGCCCCAAACTAAGCATAGCTTGTGATATGGGAACAAGATTACGGATAGAATACTTAAATACTTTTTTTTTTGTAAATACATACTTACTACAATACAACACCCAATGTATTCATTAATTCATTCATTAATTCTTTCATTAATTTATATATTAATTCCATTAATTAATTAATTAAAAGTTTCCGCTTTTAAGTACTTATAGAACAAGCTGTGCGAGCTTCCTGTGAAGGCAATCGACTAATACGACCGCGATATGCTTCAGCGAGTGTAGTGAGACAGTGTAGTATATTTACAACCGGTGATGGGGACTAGTGATAACCGCGGTATGAGATCCTACTAAAACGTGTTTTACCTCGTTGGGTGCTGTGCTAAAGCTAACGCCCAAGCTGTTTACAGCACCGTATATGTATTTATATTTTGGGATATATATTTTGATTTTACATTATGTACTCTTTTTTTTTTATTAACCAAATATAAACTTAAATAATAAATATAGTTGTAAGCATAGCTTTAAAAAACCAAGGTGGTTTGTCCTAAAACTAGCTTATTTACAGAAATAGCCGCCAACAGCAAAACAGAATTTGTTTAATTAAAAAGTTCACATAGTGCAGGTGAATATCTACTTGCTACGTTACATCATTATGAAATGTAGGTACAAATAGAGATTCAATATTATTTCTATTATTTACATATTATTTTCAATGTTATTTATGAAAAAAGTTTTAAATTTATGTTTAATATTTATTGGTGTAATATTATTCAATAAATCCCTAATCATATAATATGTGTAATCATTTCTCGAGCGGATCCTTAAAGTATGTTATGTCTATTATCCAAATTTGGTGGCTGAACAAGGTACGCGATGAAGAGCCGTTTTTGTTATCAATTAAACATAAAATAATACACATTACACAATATTTTATTTCAATTGAACTTACTGGATAAAAATGTTCCTTTTTTAACTCTCACAAAGTAGTTACAGAGTTGAAATAATTGAAAAAAAAACAATTACCGCCTCTGTGGTCTAGTGGTTCAACCCACCGATTTTAGATCCAGAGGTCCCGGACTCGATCCTCATGGGGAGTACAATATATTGTGCTTGGTTTGGGTGGTGGTCGGACTTTGTCAAAGTCCGCCTGGATAGCTACCACCATCATACCTAATTCTGTCGCCATAAAAACAATTCTAAAATTGTTGTGTTCCGGCATTTAGAGGAAAGATAGCCAGTTCCTCAGTTTGTTGAGGATTCCGGGTGAAGTGCGCCTCTACCTTCGGCTTTATCTCAACTTGTAACCAAGTGAGGTGAAGGCCAAGTGCTTACCCGTCGTAAAAAAAAATAGTTGAACTCTGAGTTAAACTTAGTAGAATAGAGGTTTCAGCTCCCATCGAGTTTAAACGTTAGAAAGGGTCGATAAGGCACGGAGATACCTACTTTATGTGTTACCTACATGAATCACACACCTTAGTGGCACTACAGATAAAAACTATACGGTATTGTGGTAAAAAAATCGTAGAAAAAAAATAACTAAATAATAATGAAATCAAAATAAAGTTAACAGATTAAATTAATACATACCGACATTTTAACCTTATAACTATAGACCCACCTAAAATAGTTCAAAATATTAAAAAAATATATATCACGAATACTCACAAAAACTTATTATCCACTACCATTATAGAGGTTTATTTAAAAAAAACACGATTTTTTTTTGTGAATTAAAATATACGTGATTTTTAAAACAGATATTATATATATACACAGATAATTAATGTAGAATAAGAATATACGCGAATGTTATGGAACACGTATTGTAGATTCATGTGTATTTGAATAATTACCTCATTTCTATTATACGCTTTGAACTACCTTGCATATAGTTATCAGTTCTCCGAAAACTTGACGGACAATTACTAACTTACTTATTAGTTTCGCTTTTAAGAACCGGTGTACGCGCGCATCTTAAAAAAACACTCCTACCTAAACTTATTGAAGTTAATCATCATAATCGTACGTAGATTGTGATAAAGGCTGTACTATGTGAGTTTTGAGCATGTGTGCGTGATCACAATGTTTTCTTCTCTTCTCCGCACATAATGTATTGCGGTATCTTTCGCACCGTTCAAACAAAGCGAGGTCCTAATCCCGCGAGAAAGTAGCGTGCGTTGAACAAATACGCAGGTGTTCTCTTGACGTTTTCTCTAGGCCTGATTTAGGGTTGTTATCCACCAAACTATAACTTTTGCCGCCCTACGGTTTAATCCACCGATTTCAGATCAAGAGGTCCCGTTTTCGATCCCAGGGGGTTTACAATATTGTGCTTGGTTTGGTTGGTGGGACTTTGTCTTACAGACTTTGTTAATTTGGATGGTAGTAGCTAGCCAGATGGACCTAAGCAAAGTCCTACCACCAACCAAACAAAGCACAATATGGTACTCCTCTGGGGATCGAACACAAAGGATCTGACGTCAGTTGGAAAACCACGAAACGGTTATATATATAGGCGGTCTTATCGCTTATAGCATAGATGGGACTTCTTGACAACCTATGGATGGAGAGGATTTTTAGGCTAAAAAGGTGCTTCCTATCTTTTCTTGGTGGAGGTTGATCTTTTACCCGGAAGATTAGTCCGCGTGGGGACGGGTTGTTGAGTTGCGCGATTTTTCCTTGCGGCTATTATTTCCAAGCTAATCTGCGGGATGTTTCATAACCTTTGTTCTTTTGTATAATCCCCGCCATTATTATCGCACACAAGGAAATGTTAACAACCAGATTAAACATACGCAGAGCTAAAATAATTGGTATAAAAAGAAACGAAGAACCTTTATACATACCCATTACCAGTAATTAATACTTAGTACGGCTTACGGAAAATGTACGTTTTACTCGATTGGATTCATATGTGAAAATTCTAAAGCTTTGTACGGACAAGGCGTTGCAATGTACGCGTAATCTAGGTATGTGAACGCGTGGTGACAAGTAGCATGCCGGCCAGCCAGTATGACAGATCAATAACTATGTATATGAACTAGAGCTGTCACCCTGAAGCCGACTGGCGACGACTCGCGCGAGTCTACTATACACGTGCACAAAACGTATACGCGTTGCTGCAGGTACGGACTAGGCTTTCCTGTGTACGCGTAACTGACTACGCGTACATTGTACTTTAGCGTGCCAATGGGACCCCATTACAAAGCTTCCGTTGTACTTCCGTCTGTCTGTCTGTTAGCGGGATTTATCAAATTAACCGTAATAGGTCGACAGTTGATTTTTTCACAGAGTATGTGTATATAACCGTTAATTTAACAACAAAATCATAAAAATAAAATTAAAGGGACTTACAAAAACAACATGATATTTTGTCTTAAATGTGTGTCGGTACGGTGTATCTCGACGATTTTATGAATATATATCTATAAATATCCTTAAGTAGACGAGCAGTTGAACATCGCCTATGAAAAAATAATTTTGGCGAAGTCTTTGGCCATAACAACCATTCTAAATTGTTGTGTTCCGGTATTTAGAGGTTAGATAGGTAAGATAGCCAGTTCCTAAGACAGTTGAGGATTCCGGTTGTAGTGTGCTTCCAGGCTCTTCCACCTTCAACCTTAAAATAACTTGCAAACCAAGTGAGATGAAAGCCAAGCGTTTGTTCGTTTAATTTTAGATTTTTATTATTACCTACTAAATTATAATTTAAACAGAAAAATCTACAAAAAAATATTTTGACAGCATAATAGGTATCTTGAACTTACGGCGGAGTACGTCAGTAAGTGGTAAGGTTATTTTAGCACCTAGAAACCCCTTATTTTTCAAAATCACTTTGTTTGCTGGTGAGAACCAAGTGAGATAAAGGCCAAGCGTTTCCCCGTCATACAATAAAAACCAAAAATAAAGCATTGCCGTCATAGTTTTTACCTCGCATGGCGTATATCTACATTCACTCTGCAGATATGAATCGACAGGGCGTAAAGGCGCGTCAAACGTAATTTTTTGCACTCCACTACACCTACTGTGAAATATGGAACGCAATTCGAGTTTGCGTAGTCCCGCGAAATGTATGTACAGTTCACAATGTCTGGTTACTCAACGTGGCTCCCTAGAATTAAGGTATCTCTTCGGCATACAGATGTGAAACTGAACTTTACCCGCCTCTATGGTCTAGTGGCTCGCCAATCGGTATCAGACCCAAAAGTTTCGGGTTCGAACCCCAGGGGAAGTAAGAATTTGTGCTCGTTTTATTTGGCGGTAGGATTTGTTTTTAGTCGTCTTACCACTATCTTAGTCTGACGCCATAACAACAATTCTAGTTCTCGTGTTCCGGCATTTAGAGATATGATAGCCAGTTTTTCAGTCTGTTAAGGATTCCTGATGAATTGAAAGCTTACCCTCGGCTTTATGATAATTTGACACTAGGTGGGATGAAAGCCAAGCGTTTCCTTGTATTTTTAAAATAAATTTATCTTTTAAAGGGAATTAATTTGAACTTACGGCAGAGTACGCCACAAAGTAGTTAGGCTTTTTTAACACCAAGAAACACCTTACTTTTTTTAATTAACTTGGTTTGCTGTAAAAATACATTTTGGTGCGGAGCAAAACCCCTTTAATTAGCCGACCGTTTACATCATTCGCTTACCAATGATTGCGAATTATTATTATTAGCTTGAAAAGTCGATGAGAGTTATGGAAATGGATTGTTTCTAGTTTCATTTCTATTTTGTCTATTTCTTATTGCACAGAATTGATGCACCTGTGATCCTTCATGCATACCACGGAATGAAACGTCAGAAACACAATGTTTAACCTGACAGTGAGTTAGAAAGAATTGTTTCTACATAATGTTTCGTTTCGCTAGCTCGCCTTATTTTCATGCTATTTTAGAAATATCATACAGATTAAGTTATGTTACGAGACACAAGATACGTACCTTCGACTTATACTAATAACTCATTTTCATCATCATACCATTGTCACTGACCAAAAAAGTCCTTTGCAAGACATCGTTTTTAGGGTTCCGTGCAAAGGGTACCAACGGGACCCACTAAGTAAGCATCTGCTGCCCATCCGTCCGTTTGTCTCTCTATCGGCGGACTGTATCTAATGAATCGTAATAGGTAGACAGTAACATTTTTACATAATGTATCCTGTATACGAGTTCTTTGTTTGATAATAAAATAAATAATATAAGATGACTATGTGCCCAAAGTTGCATAAAGTTGAATTTATACATTTTCAATTTTAGAAAGTGTTCCAACAACTTTGGGCACATAGTCATCTTATAATATTTATTTTATTATCAAACAAAGAACTCGAATAAGCAAAAAAATTCTTTTTTTTAAAACTCACTTTTCTAGAAAATCTTTACAAAAATATAGAATCGAGCACGTAACTGCTAACGTTACTTTTCGATAACTCTCACAGTTTCAGACTTGGCCTCAGTGACCCTGAAAAAAAACTCACTCTGTATATAATATTACTAACATTGAAAATGTCCTTCAGGAAGTTGAATTCTCATAAAATTTAATCCAAAAATGTACCTACAATTTTCCAGAAGGCTGATTTATTTTTGTGTCGTGAAATGTTGAATTCTTAGAATATTAATTCTTTAAAAGTTGGATATATAATGTTGACTGCCTTGAAATGTGGGTGTCGGAATCCTCATACCTAAATACAAACATATAAACTACGCAGATTGTTACTGACACAATTAATGGAAGTTAATACTAGCTTAATCCACTATGATTTACAAATATGAAATCTACAAAATGATGATTAAAAATTAACACAATCAACAAATACAGAAGGAACAATTAAAATGAAAGATCGAATCTAATCACTTACCTCAATTTGAAATAATAGAAAGCCTATATTGAGATGAAAAAAATCATTGAGCTCGCGACACCGTACACCTTACCGATACAACTTTTGACATATTTGATTTTAAACACACTACACACTACTTTACAATCCTAAGGGGTACGGGTAAGGACCAACTTCAAGTTTTCACTTCTGTCGGCTACCGGAGTGCCACTTTTTTACTATAAATGATGGGTTGTAACTATATAAATAGTGTTACGTTTAAATTGAGTTGCCATCCGACGGCGAGTAAACAACTTGCGTGACGTCACTCGGCCCATAAAAACAGTGCGCGCTCTCGCCGCAAGGCAGTATCGAACCAGTAGTAGAAGAGTGAACTACTCGCTATTTTGTACATTTTGTGATAATAAGGCGTTACCATGCCTAAATCGGTATCGAGTTCGCTATTTTTCTAATAACTTTTAAGAACAAGTCGAAAAGTCATTTCTCTGAAGACTAATTTCTAGAATTTGATAATAATAGTATCAATATATGCCTCTATTTAAATCTGACCCTGTCCAACTACATAAATATTGATAGACATTATTTATATGATTCGTTGATTTATTGTTGTTGTACTTACGTATTAGTCTATAGTTTGTATTATTTATATATGTAACGAGAATTTGTGTGATTTCTGTTTATATTTCTTCTTATTGTTGTGCACTACTTCTGTTATTTTGTGCTTACATTTTTTCTTACAAGGTTGCCTGGAATATTGTTTGAAATAAATGGGGCGGCCTTATCGCTATATAGAACATCACAAATATTTCGTTACAATAGTGTCTAGGTGCAATTACTTGCACACTATTGTTACAAAATGTTTGTTCCTTAGTAGTATCTGCGTACAATAAAGTTTTCATTGATTCATTCATTCAATATAATAGACTATACATGTAACTATGTAAAGTCTATTTATTGTAACTATATAGTTCTTGATTTCTAGGCTTGTATAGCTACCAGAGCAAAGGTGAAGTCTATGCACGCCGATGGAACACGGCAAACCGTTTGGCGCCGGACTTCACCAAGGGTGTTCTCGCTAGCCTGGTGAACCTAGTCATAACAAAGTTGGTACTCACTAATACCCTGCGTAAGTATTCTTAGAACAAAATGCCGGAACACAACAATTTTAATTATAAGATGATGCTAGGCGGACCAAGTCCTACCACTAACCAAACCGAACACATTATTGTACTCCTGGGGTTCGAACCCGGAACCTCTAGATCTGACACCGGTAGGGAACCACTTGACCGCAGAGGCGGTTAATAAGATTTTGAGGAAGTGTTTCGTTACTCCAGATGCTTTGACCAAGCTCGTATAGCTGTATAAGCTGGCAATAAAGATAATAGGAGCAAACAAGACGTCTTGTCGTCACCTTTTAATCACGAAACATTCCTTGACGTGAAGATTCGCGCGAGCATTTCATGGATGTTTGCGCGTCGTGTAAATCATATGAAATAAGCCATTAGCGTAATTTATAATATGGTGGGTGCGAGACGCGCGTCGTAAAATGTTACGTACTCCGCAGTTGGGAGCCCTAACGAAAAAATATGCCTGTTTTTATGTGGATTCTGTCGGGCCTAAAGGGCCTTGACACGCGACTTTCGGGAACTTTCCACGTAATTATTTTGGATTGCTTGAAGTCTATGGAGCAGATGGTGTATAGGAGGAGTTGAAAGAATCAATAGTCATTTTAATATTTTGAGTACCAGCCTAAGTTAAGAGCCTAAGTTAGGGCCGAAATTAAAATTGAACTAATAACTAACCAATGCACTAAAATGTAATGAAACGGAGTGTGTCGCAAGGAGTCGATGGATGAAGGAGGCTCAGGATCCATTTTTGTGGCATCGATTGAGGGAGCCCTATGTTCAGCAGTGGACGTGTGTCTGATGATGTATGATGATGAGATGATGAATGCACTAAAATTCGAATGTTGTCTACTTTACTTTAATTTTAGATGGATACATTTTAGACTAACGTTGAAGCTGGTGTCGATAAAGATAGTAAGATAGTAAGTAGAGATACCTATAATGAAGAAAATGATATTATTTTGACATCTTTTTTATTATTAAACATTTGACTTATCATTAAAATGAAGCGGAAAATAGTTACTAGATTCATTCTCAAAAGACCTCTTTACTCATGATATTTCTTATTATTTTTATAAACTTGGGAGTGTAACATAGATTTAGTTAAAATAAATAAATAGCACAAATTTTTTTTTTTTTTTTTTTATATCCGAGTTAATAGGTGTATATGTATATATGTGGCAATGTTTGTGACGGCATAACAGTCAAACGGTTTATCCGATTTTGATAAAATTTAAAATGTTAAGTGACAACATGATTATATATTGATTGTCGCAGGGGATACATGGAAGCATACTGATTTATATTTCTGATGTAAAGGGTATGCAGGTAATATTACATTCTGTCCACGCAATGTCACATATAATTCAATCTTTGTTATGACGGCTCCGTAAAACTATATTTGCTAAGTAAGGCTGATGAGCTCAGTAAAAGCAACGTCTTTAAGGTCGTATCTCCTTTGAAATATTTCAGTGGTGTTTGTCATGTTCAAAAGTTCAGGGATTTCTTCGAAAATTTATAGTTGGAAATTCAAAAATGCTTGTTACTAAGGTAGCGCGAGCAACTTTTAAGAGAGGGAATTTATACAAAAGTTTATGTTTTGCCTCTGACTTTACTTTCGTGGCGATAAAATAAAAGTTGTTGAGTGACCTATAGACCGTTTGTAACGGTCCTTAAGTAACCCGACTGCTTCTAAAAGCTTCTAAATTACATATATACGAGTATATATATTTTAATTAAAATAAATTAAATATTACAGGACATTATTTTAACACAGCGCCATCTAGCCCCAAACTAAGCATAGCTTGTAATATGGGAACTAGATTACGGATAGAATACTTAAATTCTATTTATAAATACGTACGTAGGTACTGTATGATATAACACCCAAACACAGAACCAACACCTATCTATATTCATTACACAAATATAATATTTGCTTATAATTGTTTTTCTCATATCAACATAAGATTAAGGTACCTCTTATACTTGAATCACTAATACATATAAGCACAATACATATATCAAGAAGATGCTGTTTTTCTGTAGTTTAACCATTTTTTAACAAGCCTCGCAGCGCAGAAGTTGGTAGTAACTGCCTTCTGCGCTGTATGTTGTGAGTTCAATTCCCACCCAGGACAAAAAAATATGTAATGAATGTAGATATTTGTTCTGTGTTTTGGTTGGTTGTATTGTATGGTAAGTATTGATTTACAAAAAAAAAGTATTTCAGTATTATATACGTAATCTAGTCCCCATATTAAAAGCTATGCTTAGTTTGGAACTAGTTAGCACTGTGTGAAATTAAAGTCCTGTAACATTTACATATTTATTTTCTTGCATATAGAAGAGATAACAATATATCAAAAGTTAAGGCGGGCCGGCACACGTCGGAAGTTTGAGATGCAATCCGAGTCAGATCTGAAATTAATAGCTGTTTGTTCAAATTCCACTTAAATATCCATTACGCGAACCTACCGAACCTGCGAGCTTCTTCAACTGGGTTTCCAGTACATCTTGAGGTAAGATATGAACTTAGAGTGCCTTCACTTAGATTTAAAAACAAATTAAAACGTGGATGTAACATCATCATCATCACAATAGACAAGGATCTTTTTTTTTATTATTCAACGGGGAAGCGTTTGGCCTTCATCTCACCTCACAAGTTAAGATAAGGCCGAAGGTGGAAGCGCACTTTCACTCGGAATCCTCAATTAATCTCCCTCAGTTAACGGGCTATAGTACCCCAGATTTGCTAATCTGAAGTACTATAGCCCAGATTTGCTAATCTGAAGTACTATAGCCCGTTAACCCAATTCAACGCAACTTTTATTTTTATTTTTTTATGATTATTGTACGACGGGGAAGCGCTTGGCCTTCATCTCAACTTTATTCTAGTTTCGAACTAAGATGTAGTAATAATAAAGGTGGCATTGCTGTGCGCTAAACCACGGCGCTTATGACCACCAGATGACAGAAATATGCGCGTATTTCTACGTTTTGTTTTTTTACGGTAAAACAAATATGAATTTTGAAAATCTAAGACACAGACCGTCTGCTGTATACTGTGTTTATTTACTGTACAAAGTGTCAAGCCCTAATAGTATTTATTGAATGGCGAAAGTTTTTGGTTTCAACTTTGTCAATTTTGGTTTTTTTTTCTATCGAGAAAATTTTATGTAATCGTGTTTTCGAAACACAAGCGTTCTAGCATCTGTCCTGAACTTTAACATAATATTAATTTCAAAGTAAATGCTACAGTATTGTGAAAGATATGATCGCTGAAGCTAAGCTATTTCACATATCATATACTCTTAACAATCCTCACAGCTCAGTTGGTAGTAGCTCTGCCTTCTGTAGGTTGTGGGTTCAATTGCCAGGACAAACATTTAGTGATGAATATTGATATTTGTTGTGTTCGGGAGTTGTATTGAATAAATTTGTTTTTTCTTAATGTATTATACGACAGGGAAGCGCTTGGCCTTCATCTCACCTGATCTCATCGGCCTTGTCATAACTTGTAGTTATGACAAGGCCTTATTTTAACTTGTAGTTATGACAAGGCCGATGGTGGAGGCGCACTTCACCCAGAATACTGATTCTGGGTGAAGTGCGCCTCTAAATGCCTCTAATATTATTGTCGTATCTAATCTAGTTCCCATATTGCAAGCATTACTTAGTTTGGGACTAGATGGCGCTGTGTTAAATTAATGTCCAGTAGCACTATGGGCGGGTGGGGTCAACTTAGTGGTCTACCCCTGTAATCAGAATTGTTGACCTTTTCTTAACGGGTACGGATGATTAGTACTTTCAATGGTGGTAGGGCCTAGGAGCCCCGCCTGGCTTGTAGTACTATTCTGCCAAAGTCCGGAGCCAAGCAATTTACTGTGTTCCGTCGCGTCGTCAAAGTGCAAACAGTACATACTACTTATTGCAAATAAAAAAATGTTCATTAAAAAGAGCACGTTAATTTTACCAAATTTTAATAACACAGCTGATTTATCCGAATCTCCAAATAAATCATTAATCCAGTAAATTGAAAAAGTCATTTCGGAGCCGGCTGCATTTTAATTAAAACATATGAAAAGTTATAAGAAAATAATGCATGCGTAATTGCCAATTTCTCTCTTAAAAGGATGTTGTGGCATCATCAAGCACGAGAATTTAATAACTGTGGCCTTACCATGAGTTCATCATCATTGCAGTCTGCTTGCAACCTAAGCTGGGAATAGGTGTCTTATTGAACGAGCGAGCGAAGGGAGCGAAGCGTCTCAGATTATAGATTGGCCGAAAATGCTTTTGTGCCGCTGTCGGTTTGTTCTCGTCTACATGTTGCATTTTTCAACCGATTTTAATGAAAATTGGCAAACATGTTCCTTGGAAAGAGGGGAATGGGGTAAGTTTGCTGTAGCGTTATTTATCGACACCTTAAAAATAAAACTGGATTACTTAATAAAAATATATGTAACGGGCGGTCTTATATCTTAGAAGCGAATGGAGAGGAAACAGAAAAAAGTTGTAGATACATTTGCTGAAGTCGCTAGCGAGTGTTCTGAAAAACTCGTGGTGGATCTACTGAAATGGATTTAACAAGTTGGACTCACGGGAGGACAGTCAGTGTCCACATTTAGGCGCAAACCGGGAATTAAATTATATTATTTGTGGCATGAAACTTTGTGGGCGTCTAATGGTAAGTCGGGCTTTGGTAAATTGGATTTGTTTTTACTTAAATTGGTGGGACTAAATGTGAAACGTTCCACGTTTGTCGTTTATCCGTATTTTACAATTAACATGAGGAAATTAAATTATCTCCTATTCGTTGCAAGCTGGACATATCATTATTATAGATTCGAATTTCTTTACTCTCCTAACACTCACATGGTCTTAGATATAAATCATCAGAAAACTTTTATTTTTGTGTACTACTCCGTTTACTTTATGTGCTGTTTACATTTCTCCTTACAAGGTTACCTGGAAGAAATCGCTTTTAGCGATAAGGCCACCCATTTTACTTAATTGTTACTAAATGTTTATGTTATTCTATAGTATTACTTCTGCGAACAATAAAGTGTTAATACATTAATTCATACATTCATAAGCGTTCAAAATATAATTAATTTAGTAGCTGTTCAGTTAATACAAAGATAAAACACAAAAAGAAGTATTTTATATTTGTATTAACTGAGCAGCTTTTTGTAGGACAGGGAAGCACTATTATGTACATAACTTACGGAGTACGTCAAGGTAATAAAGTTAGCCACCGCTATCTACCGCTATCTTATAAGACGTCATAACAACCATTTAAATTATTGGGTTACGGCATTTAGAGGTAAGATAGCCAGTTCCGTAATATGTTGAGGATTCCGGCTTATCATATTGACACCTAGAGGTAAGATAGCCAGTTCCGTAATACGTTGGGGATTCCGGCTTATCATATTGACACCTAGAGGTAAGATAGCCAGTTCTGTAATATGTTGGGGATTCCGGCTTATCATATTGACACCTAGAGGTAAGATAGCCAGTTCCGTAATATGTTGAGGATTCCGGCTTATCATATTGACACCTAGAGGTAAGATAGCCAGTTCCGTAATATGTTGGGGATTCCGGCTTATCATATTGACACCTAGAGGTAAGATAGCCAGTTCCGTAATATGTTGGGGATTCCGGCTTATCATATTGACACCTAGAGGTAAAATAGCCAGTTCCGTAATATGTTGGGGATTCCGGCTTATCATATTGAGACCTAGAGGTAAGATAGCCAGTTCCGTAATATGTTGGGGATTCCGGCTTATCATGTTGACACCTAGAGGTAAGATAGCCAGTTCCGTAATATGTTGGGGATTCCGGCTTATCATATTGACACCTAGAGGTAAGATAGCCAGTTCCGTAATATGTTGGGGATTCCGGCTTATCATATTGACACCTAGAGGTAAGATAGCCAGTTCCGTAATATGTTGGGGATTCCGGCTTATCATATTGACACCTAGAGGTAAGATAGCCAGTTCCGTAATATGTTGGGGATTCCGGCTTATCATGTTGACACCAGATGAGATGAAGGCTAAGGCTTCTCCGTTTCAAAAAAAGATAAGTACCAGACCTTCTCCGGACATTGACTGCATTTCATGCTGTTTTTTTTATTTATATAACCATTAGACGGAACAAGCAAATACCTGATGTTAAGTGCACTCTTGCCTATAATGCCGTACTGCGTATCACATCTACAAAGAGCAAAGCCTACACGGCACTGCATTGCGCCCGTCAACTTAAGGAATAAGCTTAAGCCTCGCGTGCCCGTTATTTCACCGGCAACCATACCCTTTAAGCCGGAACACAGCAATGCTGCTTGGCTGAAATTAGTATGGTGGTAGTACTTTCCCGGACGAGGCCTTTCACGAGGGGCTCTACTACACTGTCATACTACGAAATATATTATAAAAAATAAAACAAAATAAATATTACAGGACATTAATTTTACACAGCGCCATCTAGCCCCAAACTAAGCATAGCTTGTTATATGGGAACTAGATTACGGATAAAATACTTAAATACTTTTTGTAAATACATACGTACTATATGATACAACACCCAAACACAGAACAAACATCTACGTTCATCACACAAATGTTTGTCCTGGGTGGGAATCGAACCCACAGCCTACAGCGCAGGAGGCAGAGTTACTACCAACTGAGCTATGAGGCTTGTCAATGCGCGAATATTATTAATATTAATTATATAATATTGCGCGAAGCATAGGCGAGTCAATGCCAGCTTTTAGGTACAACGAGTCAGCAAACAAGAATCAAGAAACTGGATAGGACACAGCGTCATTTAGCCCCCAACTAAGTAAAGCTATAAAGCAATATGGATACTACATTATGGATACCGACCACCTTTGTGGTCTTTTAGTTCGCCCACTGGTCCAGGGGGTACAATATTGTGCCTGGTTTGGTTGGTGGTACGACTTTGCTTTAGTCCCCCTGGCTACAATAAAAACGATTAAAACAATTCAATATTGCCGTTTTCGGCATTTAGAGGAAAGATAGTCAGTTCCTCAGTCTGAGGATTCCGGTTGAAGTGTTCCTTCGGCCTTATCATAACTTGAAACTAGGGGCCCAACCGGGTATTTCGTCGAAGTGCATTGCCATCTTATGATTTCATCTCCATCTTCATCTCTAGATAAGTCTGTAATGCTATCGCCATTCTTTATGAATTTCATCAATGTTATGATGGGATTCCATATATACAATGGACTAAGGATTTCAAAAAGAAACAAGTAGGTATAACATGAGCGAAACGCAACAGTTTTATAAAAATGCGATATCACATATTTTTTTTATTTGTCATTTATTGATACTCTGTAGTGCTTATTATTTTTTATTTCAAGGTTTAAAACAGTAATTTTACCCTAAAACGAATTATTTTACTCCAAAATCCGAAAAATATTATGTTATGCAAACGCAACAAAACGCTGTGGCCAATCAAAGAAAGTTTCCAAGCATGAGTTCACTTTTCAGATGGGAAACGCCATTTTGGATTTCACACTTATAATATACGGTAGGGGAAAATCGTTTTTATTTCATATGGAGCTAATTTTAAGCCAATGGAGATCGGCTTCGCCTTAGAAGGTTCGGGCCCAGCAGAGATTAAGGCCCAGTGCTTCGCCGTGATACAAAAAAAACGTATTCACTTTTTTTTTCGTAAAATCATAAATTCAAATTCATATTATTTATTGCGATAAATGGGTAGGTACATTACATAGGTCTTAAACTAATTATAATATTGTGTCACCATTTTCAGCATGCAATAAATCATTCAAAATTGTAATCTAAAACAATGTAAAACAACACCCAAACTGGCTAGCTATTAACAACTTGGACCTTGTATCATCACATGATCCTCTTAGACAACCTTCTTTTCAACCCACTCTCCTTCGTACCTCCGAGAACGCTTTGATTTTCTTATCCATCGTGCCATGACCAAATTTTTACTCTTTGCAACTACTTCTCAATCAACTTGTCCACGAAAATGTATACAAAACCTGAACTTACTCAGTTACTACTCGGAGATGAAACGATCAAGTAGCCCATCTGATATTTAGTGCATCTCTTGCCTTTACAGGACAGGACATACGGGACATTAATTTATACACAGCGCCATCTAGCCCCAAACTAAGCATAGCTTGTAATATGGGCACTAGATTACGGATAGCAAACTTAAATATTTTTTGTAAATACATACATAGGTGCGTACATAATACAACAACCAAACACAGGATATTAATGCGATAAATATTGCGGGGCTTTTGATTGAGGCGACACGTGACCCAAGGGCTGGCTCTTATTTAGGCCAGCGAATTAGCATAGCTATTCAGCGTGGCAATGCAGCCAGTGTCTTGGGCACGCTTCCGTCTGGTACTGGTCTGGAACAGTTGAGTTACCTATAGGCCGTTTGTAACGGTCCTTAGGTAATCTGACTGATTCCTTTGTACTTAGTTAGTTTAATTTATTGAATAAATGTATTGATAACACAGGACAAAACATCTATATTCATCACACAAATGTTTGTCCTGTGCGAGATTAGAACCCACAAGCTGCAGCGCAGAAGGAGCTGTAAAGTTGTGAAACATTCCAGGTTCCGGAATGCCGTCGCACACACCACATTTGACGTTTATTCGATTTAAGTCCGGTCGCGCACCAACTTCCGAAAGTGCCGACTAAATTAAGTTCCAGTTCTAAACCGTTTTAAACTCGGATAAGCCGGCGCGGGCCGCAATATTGCTGTAATTACGTGTGCGTGCTTATTATGCTCTCTGAAATATGTGAGATAAATGCAAAACATTTGTGTATTAGCGAGACTTGAAGGGGCGCAGGCCTTGTACGATGCGTACACCAAAAACATATAGAACATTTTACAATTTTAAAACTTAAGTTAACCCTTAATTTACCTGTAGTCCCAGGGACTCCGTACAATGTTTCACCTTAACATAAAAACTTAAATTCCTTGGTTTTTTATCTTGAAATTAGAAATCATTCGCAGACCATATTTTGACTCATGCGGACACGGGTTGGGAACCACTGCTAGAGAAATAACCTTGCAACATTTTATTGGCGTGATTATGTAGGTACCAAATAATTTTACTTTTTTTGTTCTAAATATTTAAACAACAACGAATATTAGTATGATGATGATTTCTTGTTTGAATAAATGTACACAGTAAGGCATTGTTATAGGCCAAGCCTCATAGCTCGTTAGGTAGTAACTCTGCCTTCTGCGCTGTAGGCTCTGGGTTCAATTCCCACCCAGGACAGACATTTGTGTGATGAATATAGTTATTTGTAGTATATTTGGGTGTTGTATCATATAGTACGTACCTATGTATTTACAAAAAAAAAATTAAGCTTGCTATCCGTAATCCAGTTCCCATATTACAAGCTATGCTTAGTTTGGGGCTAGATGGGGCTGTGTAAAAAATAATGTCCTGTATAGGCAATAGATGCACTTATTATCAGGTGAGCTTCTTGCTAGTTCCGTCACCTAGTGGTTTAAAAATAAAACTTAGCGTCTACTAAGTTCAGATTTCAGACATTTTCGTGATCTAGTTGATTGAGAAGTAGTTGCAATGAGTAAGTAATTTATTCATGGCACGATGGATAAGTCAAAGCGTTCACGGAGGTACGAAGGAGATAGGGAGAGAAGGTCTTGGGGGATCATGTGATGATGATGCAAGGTCCAAGTGGTTAGCTCAGCCTAGTTGTGGCCAGCTAGATGGCCAAATTACGACGATTCATCACGGCCAGCTGGTTGAGACAACTATAAATCACAAATTAATATTCATGTTTGCATCTCGTATATCACACTATCACGTCATGGCTTCGCGTTATTAAAACGGCAGATTACGGTAATTTATGATTTTAAATGTCATTTGCAATGTAACTATTTGCATGTACGTGAATATAAATTACATTGCTTTTTTTTGTTTATTCATATCGTGCTTTTCCATTAAGGTCACGGACAGCCCTTATGTCTAACTAAACTATGTACGATTCTATAATAAGCTTCCTCTAAACCACCAAACTTTCTGCTCGTAATTTTTTTTTTTTTATTGTGCATACGACGCGAAGGTTCTTGGCCTTCATCTCAACAGATTTTCAAGTCATGATAAGGCTGAAGGTGAAAGCGCACTCACACGGAATCCTCAACAAACTGAGGAACTGGCTATCTTACCCCTAAATGCCGGAACACAACAATTTCAGAATTGTTGTTATGGCGACAGAATAAGTTAAGATGGTTTCAAAATTCAAAAGGTTTATACCTGTCGTATTTTTTTAACTTTCGCGATTAGAGCACATTGCAGACGCATAACCCACGTAATTTAGTTTATAATTACTCGGACGTCGCGTTCTGCGCACGCAGTCTGCCCGCAGCTGGTGCAACGCCGCTGAAACGTATAATATAGGTAAAATACGCGATAAATACTCGTTATTCGTATCAAAATTATGGTTTACCATAATTGGTGGCTAGTGGTTCAACCCACCGATTTCAGATCCAGAGGTCCCGAGTTCGATCCCCATAGAGAGTACAATATATTGTGCTTGGTTTGGTTGGTGGGAGGACTTTGTTTAAGTCCGCCTGGCCTAGCTACCTGGTGGTAGCTAGCCAGGATATCTAACCTAATTATGTCGCCATAATAACAATTGTGATAAGATTGTTGTGTTCCGGCATTTAGAGGTAAGATAGCTTTGTTTTAAAAAAAAAATATGAAATGTCTAATTAAAAAGCCTATACTACAAAATACGTGACTTTTGATCTTGAATTACCAGTTGGCAGCCAAATTATAGTGATTAATATTTTTAAAATTGGAATTAATATCTAAATATTACAGGACATCATTTTTTACACAGCGCCATCTAGTCCCAAACTAAGCAAAGCTTGTAATATGGGATCACGGATGTAATATCATACACAGAACAAACCTCAATTCATCACACAAATAATTTATTTCTTGCTATTTCCCTTTTGTGCTGGTCGCGATTCTGAACAGACAGTAGTACTCAAGTATCTGAGGTTATTCGGAGACTTTTTATTTCTACTTGTGATTCTTCTGATACTGTTCAGGAGCTTCATATAATTACAATGTTCTCATTGTGTCTAATTTATTCTAGCAGTAAATATATTTCAGGCACAGACAATGTTGAAAAGGTTTCTTAGGAAATTTATTTTTAAAACTTTGTTATCAAATAAAAACTCCATAACCATTCGTATTTCTATTGTTACTCGTAGCGTTACAAGAGGTATAGCTACGCATGAGATATTTTTGAGAATTATAGTTTCAATTCATATCGTGGATGCAAAAAATTACAATCCGCCATTATGTAACAATCTACAGTAGGCAAACTAATACAAAGTCCTGCTACCAACCAAACCAAGCACAATATTTTACACTCCCTGGGGATGGAACCAAGGATCCTCTGGATCCGACACGGTGGGCAAGCCACTAGACCACAGAGACGGTATAATATAAAATATCAAATGTTTATAGTTAGATGGCCTGTATTAGTAGCAAGTTTCAAATCCATAATGTGTTTTGAAACTATAATATACCCAAATCTATAACGCTTACATAACTCAGAGCAATCACCTTAAAATAAATACACCCACTTGTCTATACAAAGTAAATTACTAAAAGGTCAAAATAAATCGCTTTGCAGAGGCGAAATAAAGCTTCGATATTATACTTTTATCAAAGAAAAAACGTTTAGGTATTTATCTAGTTTCCAAGAGCTTTATTAGTATCGGACAATGAGTTAAAGGTTGATGACGTGATGAATGGATGTAATCTCAGGGTCTAGACGGCATGGATCCATCACACAAGTGAACCTACCACAACTTCACAGTAGTTTACTAATACGTTACATAGGGCATTTTCCTTGTCTGACTTCTCAGCCAACATTATTTTGAGATTAATAGAGCTCCTTGAAAGGGCTTGTCCAGGGAGAACTACCAAACCTATTTCAGCCACCAAACAGCAGTGCTGGGTTCTGGTTTTAAGGGTATGGCTACCGGTGAAATTACGGGTATGCAAAGTTGGCGGGCGCAATGCAGTGCCGCGTAGGTTATGTTCGTTGTAGATGTGACCTACACAGTATGGTTTTGTTATGGACAAGAAATTAATTTTACATCACGTGGGCTGCTTGCTTGTAACGCCTCTAAGTTGTTAATTAAAATGTACCTATTTAGTAAGATACAGTCACTGCATTAACCACCTCTATTTTAATGGTTCGCCCACCAGTATCAGACTCAGAGATCCCGGGTTCGATGCCCATTGCACAAATAAATATTACAGGACATGAATTTCACACAGCGCTATCTAGTCCCAAACTAAGCAAAGCTTGTAATATGTGAACTAGAGTACGGATATAATATACTATTTTTTTTTTTGTCAATACATATTTTTCTAACAATATAACACCCAAACACAGAACAAACATTTATATTCATCAAACAAATGTTTGTCTTGGGTGGGATTTGAACCCACAGCCTTCAGTGTAAAAGGCAAAGCTACTACTAACTGAGCTGTGAGGCGTGCATGGTTTGGAAGGCGGTAGGACACTTTGTTTTAAGTTCGCATGGCAAGTTATCACCGTTTTACCTAAGTAAGCCATATAAACGATTAAACGTTATTGTACACCAGCATTTAGAGGTTTACGGGTGAAGTACGCTTACACCGGCCTTTTTTTTTTTTTTTTTTTTTAACGGGGGGAAATCTGTTTGCAGACACCCTAACGCACCGAGGGATGCGAAAGGGTAGTGTGAGGATGACGGACTCGTCGACTCACTAAAACCACCCCGGTGGCCGGCCTCGATGCGTGTCGAGGGGCTCCGACAACTCTCTATAGAACATTTCGGTGCCCCCCTCGCATATCGCCTTTAAAGCACGTCCCGGGAACGACACCCACAGTCGCCCCCAGCACTCGTGGTGCTACGGCTGCACATGCCACAATGTGTCAGCCGCCCTCCCGGGGTCCGCTACTGACCAGCCGGAGCCCTCGCTCCAACCGCTCACGCAGTCCCGAAAGGCCCCCTGTTCGGCAGGGGGTACCGCCCAAGCCCCTCATGGGGCAGGCAGTGCGGGGCGGCCGTTGCCAGCGCCCCGCCGCCGCCTCCTCCGAGCGGGATCGGCCCTCTCCCGATCTCGCTCGGCGGCCTCTTTCCGAACCAATACGGTCTCACAGAAAGAGGCCACGGCCTTCCAAGCCGTCTCATCTGCCACCATAGCTTCCACTACGCTTGGCAGAGAGAGGTTCTGCCCGATCCTGTTGACCAGGATTCCGCGCTCCACGCTCCACGCTGAGCACTGCTCAAGCGTGTGCTGCGCGGAGTCCCGGTCACACCCACAATGGTGGCATTGTGGTGTCGGTTCGCGTCCAATCCTACTCAGGTACTCCCCGAAGCAGCCATGTCCGGTAAGCACCTGAGTAAGGCGATAGGTGACGTGCCCATGCCTCCTTCCCAGCCAGGCTTCGAAGTTAGGCGCAATGGCGCCGACGACGCGTTGGCGCGAGCTTCGCGGTTCATCAAACCGCTCGTGCCACTCCACGAGCGCACGTCGGCGCTCCTGCACACGCACTTCAGCGGGCGCGGTTCCACTCCCATCATCACTGCGGAGACGAAAATACACACGTGCATCCATCTCCGCTAAGATGTCAAGGGGCGGAAACCGCGCCAAGATCGTTGCCGCCTCAAAAGATATCGTACGATACCCTCGTGCGATGCGAATGGCCATAGTACGCTGTAGACTATTAAACAGTAGTCTATAGCGCCTAACACCCGTCAGTCTCCCAGACCAAACGGGCGCTCCGTAGAGTGCCATCGATCGCACGACTCCCCCGTAGAGACGGCGAACTCCCTCCCTAGGTCCCCCGAGATTTGGTAGCAGTCTATGCAGAGCACCCACTACCTTCTGAATCCGGGGGACACGCTTACACCGGCCTTAGCCTAACTCAGCATAAAAAAGCGTCAAAAAGGCGTACGTAAGTTGTCATACATTTATCGTTTTCGCTAGCGAAAGTAGTAAGTATGCCTGTGGTAGCCACAAAGCAAACCCACTTCATATATACTCCACCTTTGTTCGAGCTCCTTTCAATATTTTTAGCTGAAGTAATTATACTTTGTTCTATCTATTTACTCACTCTCGAACGGAGAAAAGCCTCGGTATCGACGCAATTATCTTGAGAAAGAGCGTTGTGATAATGAATAGTGTTTTTATTATAATTAATTTAAAGAGTTTCATACATAATTTTTATGTCAGCCTCATAGGGTACCCGCAATCATGCATGAGTGACATGACCGATAGGGAACTGGAAATTGAGTAGCGGTTTTTAATGATTGACTGTATTTGTATCATATGTACTATGGAGCTGTTCACTTACACCTTTACTCCTCCGCATTGCTCCTCATATTAGGAAACGACCAAAGCTCACGCATTTGGTTCTGTCTTTGTTTTATTCTAGCATTAAGTTCCTTCTAGTACTTATACCTACACTTTTTTTACTTTCTTGTTTAATTTTTATTTGTGTTTATTAAATATGTCTCTCCTAGACATTTTTTAGAGAAATAATGTTTCCATTAGCTGTGTGATTTACGTGGAGTGGGGGCACCGGTGACCTGTAATACAGGTTTATAACGTGGAGTGGGGGCACCGGTGACCTGTAATACAGGTTTATAACGTGGAGTGGGGGCACCGGTGACCTGTAATACAGGTTTATAACGTGGAGTGGGGGCACCGGTGATCTGTAATACAGGTTTATAACCTACCTCAGGCATCGATCTCTCACAAAACAGGTTTCAATATCTCTACCAGTGTACCTACCATCTAAGTTATTGTCAATTTTATATGAAAACTTTCGTGTGTGAAAATTTAATTTACAATTTATTATTATTATTATCATAGTACATTGGATACAAATACAGTCATAATTGATAGCACAAAAACCAGTGAAGTTTCTTCTGTCATATTATTATATGAAAGAGATCGCTTTATACAGCAACAGTCTCAAAACTTTTTGTCCTTTTAAGGATTGTTCTATGATTACTTCTCAGCGCGTGGTTCTTATGAGGTTTACCCTCTAGGTGCACGTCTATTACGTTCAGCACTTTCCAACGATTTGCAAGTAGCTAGTATTTAATACGTGACAGGTTGTAAGCCCATCGCTTAGCGCAATACTAGTCAGAAACACATGCTATTCGGTATTTCAGTCCTTTGACATGGCGGTTTCATCATGATGTGAATTTCACATGTTATACGTCCATTGGTGCACTAATAAATATAAATATTACAGGACATTAATTTCACACAGCGCCATCTAGTCCCAAACTAAGCATAGCTTGTAATATGGGAACTAGATTACGGATAGAATACATAAATACTTTTTTTTTGTAAATACATACTTATCATACAATACAACACCCAAACACAGAACAAACATCTACATTCATCACATAAATGTTTGGCCTGGGTGGGAATCGAACCCACTACCTACAGCGCAGAAGGCAGAGCTACTACCAACTGAGCTGTGAGACTTGTTAATGGATTTTAACTCACAGCCTCCAAATCGGAGGATGGGTGCGTATTCACTTGGCCACACATCTTTTTACTTACGAGGGTATGAAAAAAGATTCTTCTGAGATTAGGTATAAACAGTACCTACCCACTGAAAATCCGAATCCAATCGAGCATATTTGTGTTTGACGTTTCAACTTTGCCGTGGCCGTCACGGCTTGAGAATCAACCCCTCAATCGTAGCCCATGGATGTCGTAAAAGCCGACAAAGGGATCTCACATCAGAAGGGCATCAGCTTTCTTCTGTGCGATCACTAATCCACCTGCAAATGCGGTGATTATGGTGATTATGGCAAAACTCTCCAGCTTTGGAGGCTCTGTCCAGCAATGGACACTAATGGGCTGTTGCTGTGATGATTCAACTAGTATAACTCCTGGAATTCACACGAAATCACCGTGGGAATTTCTCAGTCCTCAACTACCCTGAAAATTTCAAGTCTCCATGACCTCTAGTTTTGTTTTTGTTGTAGTGATTATCAGTCAGCCACCCGATTTTATATGTAATTAGAATTATAACATTTGAGATTTTAAACACAAAATCACTACAATAGAAAAAGATTTTACAAAATTCTTTAGGGAGTGAAATGAATAGGCCATTATCAGCCGCTAGAGCCTAATTTGTGTAAATTGGTGTTAGTCTAACCTCACGGCTTAACTGTCTACACTAATTCGATAGCAATTTATTGTTGCTAGTGAATAATCTAGGGCTTTATTTCAGCTCAATCTGAGAATTCATTTTTTCGTGTAATCAACTGTGCCAATCAAACTCTACAGATTTTTCTGTTGTACTTGGCGTTGGTAGTTTTTATCCAACGTTTTTTCATGATTTGTACTAAATTAATACAAATACCATTAATAGGAGAACGGTTGCGGAATCCCATTAAACAGCATTTCAAATAGAAGCATAGTTAAAAACTAAATTGAGTAAAGAAATGTAGGAACAGAAATTCTCGTGCCACAAAATACATTTTTGAGTTTGAATCCAGGCTTCCTGCCACCTCAGCACGGGGCGGGGATAAAATTTTTGTCCTCTGTTTTTATCCACCATCGGGAGACAAAATGCTCTCTCAGATAGAAAACGGCCAGAATCCACGCCAGAATCGCTATTCTTTTGGTCACGATAACGGCAGAGTATAGGGCTCAGGAGATCAAGCTACCAACCGAAGCACCACCAACCCCTGGAACTGATGAGATGATGATGATGAGCTTACATTTTTTGAAGGCTCTGTACATAAAGCTTGTCTGGTCAAGAATTAGATTTAAAATAGTGCAAGCCTTCCCAGAATTATGCTTTAGACTCGTACATTAGACGTATTCGTGTACAAAAAAAAAATGTTTTCTGAAAATGTAAACAGATCGGAAAGAGACTTAATACTTACTTACTTAATAATGAGTTTCACAGGATATTTATTGCACACAGAGCTATCTAGATCTCAACCCAAACTAAGCAATGGCGGATGTAATACTTTCCTATGTAATTTTTTTTATAAATTCATAGGTACCTGTCATTACAACACCCGCACAGATTAAACACCTATATTCATAACAAAAATGTTACCAAAACCCACAACCTACGGCGCAGAAAGCAGAGCTACCAACAGAGCTGTGTAGCTTATTGATAGTGAGAGCCTTCCCAGAAGATACCTCAAAGTATCTTCTGGGAACTGCGATCGTATATCATATAGTACGTATAGTATATCATATGGGGTGTTGTATCATATAGTACGTATGTATTTACAAAAAGTATTTAAGTATTTTATCCGTAATCTAGTTCCCATATTACAAGATATGCTTAGTTTGGGGCTAGATGGCGCTGTGTAAAATGAATGTCCTGTAATATTTATTTATTTATTATATAAATAATGTGTCTGAGTAATTTTCTTTAAAAATTACATTTTACTCCACATCGTATTTTTAGATTGAAGTCTACATTTTGAAAATAGAATCAGTTTGGAAAGAGAATTACTCAGAAGGATACAACATTTTTAAATAGTAATTTTTGAAAATAGAATTAGTTTGGAATTTGAACTCAGGCGGACACATCATTTATATACCACCTCGGTAAGGTGGACGAAAATCTATTTTTTGAAAATAGAATCAGAATGTATGTCAAGAGAATTACTCAGGACACATTATATATACGGTAGTTCTACGCAGAGCGAGTCCACTATATCAGCATAGAACGAAGTCAGGTAATTAAAGGAAAACCCAAAATAAAAGCACCTTTCTACCGACCATTAGAGTGTAGTGCAATAGGTACGTTCAGCGCGTTACGAGAACAAATAGCCATAATTCGATTCAGCAGGGCCCCTTCGAGACTCGTACGTAACAGTACTCTGCAGTACTACGTTACAAGCTACGTGCTGAGGTAATAACAGTAACTAGGGGTAGAACTGAATCATATCTTCCGGAATAAACTTGCACGGTTTATTCTCATATATATGATTTGAAACTTATGTGGCTATGCAACATAATTAAATAAATGAAACGGTAATTACCACAAAATTTTTACGTCGATTTGCTGACGTTTCGAGATCATTTTGAGACCCCTTCTTCACGATCTCGAAACGTCAGCAAATCGACGTAAAAATTTTGTGGTAATAACCGTTTCATTTATTTAATTATATATATGATTTATACATGTCATAGGAAAACATATGTACAGAGGCGAGCTTAACTGAAAAGGTAAAAAAGTGTACCTACTTGAAGTAAAGTAAGATTTTAATGGACAATTGAAATATACATACATATTTCAAAAGAATACCTACACATATATATTTAATACCTAATAAATAAATGTAAGGTAAACTTATTATATGTACATAAAATGTTTTATACATATCATATTAATATATATTTGTTTAGTTTACATAGCTTCTTATTTTTTGTTCCTAAAATCCTACATTTTGTTGGAGTCCGCCTGGCTAGCAACCAAAATTTTACCTAAGTCTGTCGCCAATACAACAATTCTAAATTGTTGTGATCCGGCATTTAGCGGAAAATTCCTCAGACTGTTGAAGGTTCCGGGTGTCTCCACATTTAGCCTTCCACAATCTTGAAATGTAACCAGGTGAGATGAAGGCAGAACACTTCCCACTTGCACTTGTTTACTTAGCTGACAAAATACATTTGACCTAATTCATTTGCTGACGGTTAAGTGTCAGTCTAATCAAATCACCTGCACCCTTATTCTGAATGACCAACCGGGCCCGCCTTACGATATCTGCATAGAAAGATCGTATTGAGATATCGTAACGCGAGCGCGTTAAGACACGATTGGTCACTGAATAAGGGGGCTGCTTGGTTCACATATTATCACATAATTTGATATTGTCGAGCAGTCTGATATCATTAATCAGCGCTAATTATTGTTCCCAGAGGTGATAGAATATTTTATATTTATTTAAGCTAGCTTAAAGCCCTTTTGTAAAATATTCTATCACCATACCACACATATGTTACCAGTTTTGGTATTGCAAGTGTTCATAGATTACGGAATTCGCTTACCAGTAAGGTAGATCCTTATTTGCTAACTGTGTTACTGATAAATAAACCGGACGCACACCGAAGGTTTTCTTTTTAATTTTTTTATTCTTCAACGGAGCTTGGCTTTCAACTCACCTGATTTTTTTCAAGTTATGAAAAGGCTGAAGATGGAAGCGCACTTCACCAGGAATTCTCAACAATCCGTGAAACTGGCTATCGTACATTTAAATGCCGGAACACAACAATTTTAGAATTGTTGTTATGGCGACAGAATTCGGTAAAACGGTGGTAGGTAGCCAGGCGGACTTAAACAAAGTCCTATCACCAACCAAACCCCAGGATCGATCCCGGGACCTCTGGATCTGATATCGGTAACTTTTATCACGATTCTCTTTAATATAATTTATGTTTATTATTTGGTGTATAATTATTTATTTAATGTCCTGTCTTGTATAATAGGCAAAATGTACTGTACAAACTACAACTGTCTACCTATTACGGTTCATGAGATACAGCCTAAAAAGACATAACATATATATATATATATATATATATATATATATCATATAAAGACACAACAGCCATAAATATATTGACTATGCCCTGCCAATATATTTATGAAAATATTATGTACGCGCGTAAAAACATAAGCTTATTTGACAAAAACTGTGATAAACATAATGTTAATACTAGAAATAAGAATAAACTCGCTGTTCCCACAACTAGGCTCCATAAGGTTAATAAATCGTTCATAGGGCAAACTGTACGCTTTTATAATAAATTGCCAAGTGATGTGCTAAGCTTGTCAAATAATAAATTAAAAAATTTTGTAAAACAAAAGCTATCCAGGAAAGCTTATTATAAAATTTCAGATTACCTAGAAGATAAGAAAGCCTGGCATTAAAAAAATGAATTTGCTCCAGTGAATAAATTGTAATTAGTATTAGATAATTTTAAGCTATTGTAATGGATCATGAAAAAAAAAAACTAGCCCGAGGTTCTTGCCTTTCTCCTTGTGTGCTGGTCGCGATTCCGAACAGGCGGTAGATTTGACGTTTCAAAGTGATCCTTAAAAAATCTTACTGAATAAAAATATTTGACTTTGACTTTGACTTTGACTTTGACTTTGACTTTGACTTTGCCTGATGACATACAGATGGACGGACACCGAAGGCTTAGCCCATTGGCACCCTTTGGGCACCTTAGCAAGGGATTCAACATTTCTTGAAGGATTGGCAACGAGTGTATTTGGTGTAAGAAACGTCTATACGGTAGCCTTAGCGGTTAACCCACTGCACCGCTATCAGGGCCGTATGCTGGTTTGCCAACTTTGTACCCAATAAAATCCTCTACCACCACTCCAGTTGCATATCTATGAACACAGCATTCACCCCCTACGGCTGGTTGCCGGGGAATTTTCCACTCGGTGAATTATAAAGTGTGTCGACAATTAATGTCCGGATAACTCACGACTCAGTTACTACAAACTACAACCAATTGCTCCAACCGCCACAATTCTTACAATTGTCTCGTTTTCAGGTCATGAAGAGGTTTCAACTTGTTATCATCATCTTCCTGCATCCCACACTAGATGGGGTCGGTTAGAATTTTGGCTGACCGGCCGCCAGTTTGACGTTGACTCCCCTTAGGAAGACTCGGCTGTGTGGGATAAGGGGATAAGGATTTCAGTAAGTTAAGTGGATAAGGAGGGATAAGGATACTATAATATCCCGGTAGAATGGTGGATGTGACACCGCAGCTAGAGCAGTCTGAAATTGCTTATCCGTAATGATTCCGACCAGATATCTGTGCAAAATCTGAATATTCTACTGTTGGCGATGTTGTATCACTTCAAGCTGGACGAAACTCCATCGCAATCCTTATCCTTGCTCTGCCAAGCTAAGGTCAAGAGGTAACTTATAATTGGATAGAAAAACGTTTTTTTCTAAAATTGAAGGGTTTTATCATTAAACAGGTGCCAGGTGGATTGTTGATTGCAGTAAATGTAATTGATAATACACAAAAAAAAGCTGCTAACCATCTAGTTAGATCCCTTAGTCGGCTTTTACGACATTCGCGGGCTGAGTTTGTGAAGGCGATCCATCACGGCATAGTGAAATGCCTAGGACCATAATCCCGTGGAGGTTTCATAAAACCTTTCTTTGTACACCCCTATGATACAAATGGATGCTGAAACGCTGAAAATTTTAAGACCTCTGTCATTCAATCGAATCGAATTTGTTAAATAAAATGTAAGTTCCATGAACGGTGTCAAACAGTGGATTTTAAATTGACTCTCAGTATTAGCAAATCAAGCTAGAAACAACGGTATTTATTCTCTTTGTTGCAATGTTACGTATCCGTTTTATTATGTATATATTTGAAAAATTCTGTAATTCTGTATTGTACACCCATATTAAACAAGGACATAAAAATAACGCGTACAGAGTAGAGCATAACAAAAATTTCTGCACGGGTTACCTTTTTTTTAAGACGGGGAAGCGTACTGTAACTGCTTTTCTCGACTCGCAAATTCTAACGCCAAGGTGTCTGCAGAGAGCTGTGTGGCCAAGTCAGATCCGGAGGTTGTAAGTTCAAATCCAGTAGTACATCACTGGACTGTGCGCATTTGACACACGAACATACTCTGACGGTGAAGGTCACATTGTGAAGGAAGGAATGTCCCTAGGACCAACAATCCTGATGGCATGTGTCACTGGCTAGTATTCTGCTGAGCAGCGATGGGCTTGCAACCTGTCACTTATTAAATACAGCTACTTGCAAAGCGTGGGCATGTGCCGAACGAAAGTTTGAACGTTTTTTTTAATGTACGACGGGGAAGCGCTTGGCCTTCATCTCACCTGGTAACAAGTTAAGATAAGGCCGAAGGTGGAGGCGCACTTCACCCGGAATCCTCAACAAACTGAGGAACTGGCTATCTTACCTCTGAATGCCGGAACACAACAAATTTAGAATTGTTTTATTGGCGACAGAATTAGGTAAGATGGTGGTAGCTAGCCAGGCGGATTTAAACAAAAGCCTACCACCAACCAAACCAAGCACAATATTGCCCCCCCTGGGGATCGAACCAGGGACCTTCTGGATCTGAAATCGGTGGGTTCAACCACTAGACCACAGAGGCGGTAATGACTGCCTCTGACTACCCCCTAGCAGGTGATCCTCATTAGATACACACTCTGAGTAGTGATCAGAGGTAAATTCACAAAGGGGAAAAAAATCGTGAGTCTGTTATTAAGGAGTCTGCGGCTGACATGAAGAAGATAATACTTTCACATCAATATCTACCGTCCTTTATGCACTTCCCAACCTGAAAAGTGTGCCCAATACTCTTTGCGTCAGAACAATATTAAGCTGACTTAAATACTGTATCGAAAACACATTAGTAAAGTTACAACGATTATAACATAACATAGTCCTTAATTACAGCATTCGATTAGATTAAACTTCTCAAATCGAAGGAGAACCCGCTACCAGCGATTGACCTCAAAACTTTAGGTGGAACCTCAAGGGTAACTATGTATGGATTCTAATACGTGAAATTTGCCACTACATTGACTACATGCAACTAATTTACAAGACTCACAGCTCAGTTAGTAGTAGCTCTACCTTCTGAGCTTTTTTTTTTTTTATATGGGTCTTAGAATTAGTATTTAAACATCCTGTACAATTCTTACGTTACCTGAAATAAACTTATATAATTACTATTATTTAGGTTGTGGGTTCGATTGCCACTGTGTGATATGATAAAGATAATGTATTTCGTACCAACAAACGTAAATCAAAAGTAACGTTCTCATAGGCTTATGGCTAAGTAAACATTCCACAAGGAAAACATAGCATAAACCTGTGCGATGGTATACTTGTGCCGTCCGCCGAAAATATATAACATAAAAGTATAAACATAACAAAATATGATGATGATGATGATTTGCTAATAAACTATATCACGTGTACCTAAAGCTAAAACCAAAATGTTAGCTACGGGGATCTTCGGGTTCGTCTTCAATGAATAGTTGTCATTAAACTCAAGTAAAATACGTTTATTCTCGTTTTTTTTTAAATTATAAGAAAAAGGTATGACATGTAGGTTGTTTCTGTTTGTCACCCATCTTAAGCTGAAAAACATCGATAGTTTCATGACAAGCCTGATAGCTCAGTTGATAGTAAATCGGCCTTCTGCGCTATGAGTTGTGGGTTCAATTCCCACCCAGGACAAACATTTGTGTGATGAATATAGATGTTTGTTTCTCGGTTTGGGTGTTGTTTTGTATGATAAGTATGTATTTATACTAAAAAAATGTATTTAAGTGTGCTATTCGTAATCTAGTTCCCATATTACAAGCTATGCTTAGTTTGGGGCTAGATGGCGCGGGCCCTGTTACAAATAGCAGATACGAAATCCGAATTACTGAAGCTGTGTCTCAGCAAGACCCCGTTTTGGTGTCAAAGGGGCAAGCGGGGTCAAGAACGAGGCAAAATTGATGATCCAGGGTCTTGCGTTAGTACTGATATATTCTGATCAGTATCAGTGTGCTTGGATTTTTTTTTGTCTGCGCTGATATATTTTACCTTCACTCTTTGTGTAACAGTTTATGAGTGTACCCGCACTGACCCCAATCCATCTCAACGGTTGAGTAGTAGATACCGCTGTCAACGTTAAAACTGCCTATTGTATTAATAGTGTTGCTTTAGATTGCGTTTCTTTTATCTGTATTTGAATGTCTCTAGTAAGCAGTAAACAATTAAGAGTTATCTATTTATTTTCCGTAGAGTGTAATGGGCAGATTTGCCTCGCGTTTGGCTGATCACGTTATGTACTCAGATGAATACTATTGCCTTCCTTTCGTGATCCCTTAGTTGTTTTTTATGACTGTTATGGGATCGACAGCGAAAGTCAACCAACATTCTACGGCCTAGAATCAAAATTAATTCTAAAGTCAACAATACCCAGGATTACAAAATTACATAGACGCGAGTCTAGCTTCAGCATTATTGTCTGTTCCACTTATCGAATCAGTGTTCTAATCAACAATTGAATCAGGGCATGAATACACACGAGTAACAAGGTTGGATTAGTGACGGTCTGTTGAATTGATGCATAGCATTCATCATGATTAACAATAATGTGTTTTGGAATGACGAGCTAAATCTTTCAGGTATCAGTGTGTAATATCTAGACTCTGAATAGGTTCTATCGATCGCGAACCTAAGCTTCAGAGAGTAATTTAAATTATCATAGATGTAAGATAGCCATTCTTCAGTTTGTTGAGGATTCCGGGTGAAGTGCACCACCAACTTATCTTAACTTATAACCAGGTGAGATGAAGGTCAAGCGCTTCCCCGTCGTATAATAAAAAAAACAAGTAAATATCGTACGATACTCTAACCACCTCTGTGGTCTAAGTATTTCGCATACCGGTGTCAGATCCAGAGGTCCCAGGTTTGATCCCCAGGGGAGCAATATTGTGCTTGGTTTGGTTGGTCGGATTTTGTTGAAGTCCGCCTGGCTAGCTACCACCATCTTACCTAATTATATCACCATAATAACAACTCTTCTGTTCCGGCATTCGGAGGTAAGATAGCCAGTTCCGCAGTTTGTTGAGGATTCCGAGTGAAGTGCGTTACCACCATCGGCCTCATTATAATCTAGTTCCCGTGTTTTAGCTTTGCTTATTAGTCTGGGACTAGATGGCACTGTGTTTTTTTTTATACATTACAATGTATGAAAAATCTTGAAAATCAGCTGAGATGAAGGCCAAGCACATTCCCGTAGTACAATAAAAAAAAAATTACAGTATTGATACTAAATATGTATCTTTTGAGTTCCAGCTAGTTTTAAGGTGCCTCGGCTGCAGGCTGCGAATGTAGGTAGCACACGCATGACACGCAGCCGCTGTCTGCATCCACAGCCGGGAGTGATTCCGAAGCAACATTCAACTGCTGTCCTATTTCCTTCCAGATGGTATCTATAGCCACATTATTCTTATATTTCACGTGTAAGATTTATCAATTGATCTTTTTCAGTCTCCGAAAAACTCATTTTCTTGAAACAAATACAAATGCTAAATCTAGATATAGATATATGATTAAATCCAATATGAGCGCTAATTGAATTGCAAATTAAGTGTGGTGAGACCTAGCTCCGAGTAGCGACTACTTCGGACTTTTCTAAATAGGTTGGAGTGACGTAACTAGGTGCGCATCGACTTGGGGCCGCAGCACCGGTCTGCGATCGGCTGCGGCTGCAAGTCGCGGCAGCACTCGCAGCCGAGGCTCGGCAGCACGTGCAGTCGCAGCCGCGTTCGGAATGGTTTTTGCAGAAATCCATACTGCTACATAGATAACCAGTCGTACAGCCGCAGCCGGCTTCGTGCAGCTGCCGCAAGTGCTGCCTGAATCCGCAGTCTGTAGCCGAGGTTCGAATAGCACCTTGAGAGTTTTAAATTATGGTTCACGCCATCAGGCTGTATAATTATTTACCTTGCTTTCTCTCAAGTGAAGACCAATTCAAACTCATTTAATTTTAAACCCAAACTCTCATTGTTGTAAGGTTGCTTCTACGCTGTGAACACTTGAATAACTGTAAACATGACAAGGAATTTTCTAGAATATCGAGACTCTGAATTGGTTCTATCAATCAGGTATATTTTACTAGGCTTCAACAAAGGCCAGATTTTATTGTTAACTCACAGCCTCACCACGGCAGTGCTACTACCAGCTCTGCCTCTAGCTCTGTAGGTTGTGGGTTCGATTCCTACCCGAGGCAATTATTTGTGTAATGAAATATATGTTTAGTGTTTGGGTGTTATATTGTCCATAATAAGTGTGTATTTAAAACAAGTAAATAGGTTGATGGTATTGTGGTGGGTAAATAGATAAAATGAAATCAAGTAAATAAGGTACTTTAATCTTCTAAATATATATAACTCAAAGGTGACTGACTGACTGACATAGTGATCTATCAACGCACAGCCCAAACCACTGGATGGATCGGGCTGAAATTTGGCATGCAGGTAGATGTTATGACGTAGGCATCCGCTAAGAAAGGATTTTGATTAATTCTACCCCCAAGGGGATAAAATAGGGGATGAAAGTTTGTATGAAACTTTGTCAATTTTAAACCGTTCGGGCTGAGACTTTGCATGCATAAAGCTACTATGACGTAGGCATCCCCTAAGAAAGGATTTTGGTTATAGACTCTCCTTTGTATTTGGCTTTTGTTTCGTTTTCGTTTGGTTTAAGTATAGGTTTTGTCGGGTACTCTTTTTTAAAATGGCTAAAGAAAATCTGAAAGTTAATGGAGAAGTTCAAATTCAAATTCAAATTCAAATTCATTTATTGCCAATAAGTTTAAATCAATTATAAAATTACCAGAGGACCCCACACTAGGGCTAGCCTGTGCCGCGGGAGTCTATTTAAAGAATTACCAAAAGACTTGTGCTACTAAACTGTGTGTATGTGTGTGTATATTAGAGTGTGCATGCGTTATTTGGATAAGTAGGAGTAAGGAACACGGATGGGAAACAAAGAGCAAAGTTATTGGGATTCACGTCAGGATTGCTAAAAGTCTCTCTGTATCATCATAATCAAGGGTGAGGAGCCACTTTCTCACTTTCTCTTTAACGCCGTAAAGTGAGCAAGATAATTCACAAGTTGAAGAATGTACTGTCGTTTTTAAGCTTTGTAGGCCCTCATTTTTTACATATGCTAAACAAAAGTAAAGCCGAAAGCTAAAACTAACTAATTAATAATAATACTTCTTAACGCGAGCGAAGCCGCGAGCAAAAGCTAGTAAACCATAATTTTCTACTATTTATATTGCATGGGACAAAAATCAGTTTCAAAACGTAGATAAAATGGAACAAAATAAGTTTTTATCTTCGTAAAATCTAGTTTGCATATTACAAACTAAATTTCGGTATAAAAGCAATAAAAGCCCCAAACTAAGCTCTGCTTAGATTCGGGCTTTTAATTGTTTAGGTACTTGCTCTGATTTGCTCTGTACCTATGCCTACCACAGAATCAAAGGAGTTTACTCCACGTGACGTAGGATAGCTTATATTCCTACGTCAAAGTCAAAGTCACAGTCAAAAATTATTGATTCATTAAGATTTTTTAGGATCATTTTGAAACGTCAAATGTACCGCCTGTTCGGAATCGCAAGCACACATGGAGAAGTTCAAGAAACTCGGGCTGGTTAATTTTTTGATGATCTATTTTGCATTTAGTTATACAATTTTAAATTACATTCTACATCATGCACTTAAATACTTAATACTATCTTAAAACATTTGTTATTACTTATTTACCTATTGGGTAGTTTGTTATCATTGAGAAATCACCATTTGTGTATGTATCTATATGTTGAATGGATCATCAAAAAATTAACCAGCCCGAGGTTCATTCCTTTCTCCTTGTGTGCTGGTCGCGATTCCGAACAGGCGGTAGATTTGACGTTTCAAAATGATCCTAAAAATTTAATGAATAAAGAAATTTTGACTTTGACTTAGGCGGGAAATAAAAATAGAGTCAGGCATAGGAAGAAGAAAATTTAACTACGCAATATTTATTTCGTAAACATACCTATTCAGTGCGATAGAAAGTAATGAAACAAATTCCCAGCAAACACAGTCTACCTAGTTGTTTTTTATTATTTTATAAAAAATATCGTATTAGTTATTTTTGAAAAAAAAGGAACCGACTTCACCACAAAAAAAAACTCTTAATGGTAAGTTCATATAATTTTAAGTTGGTGCCGAATTGCCAAGCACAACAACATGTTTATCGTATGGCACCGCCATATAATTACTTGAACTTACCCTTAGAGATATTTTTATGTTTTTGTAGTGGTAAAGGCAGTTCCGGTTTTTTTTAAATATATTATTTTAAGCTTTTTTTCCGTTGTAAAACCAACGTTGTAATCACGACGTCTACGAAACCCTATTTGAGAGACGTATGAATGTGCAATAATACGGGGTTCTGAGAAATATCTACTCAATGATGAGAACTAAAATAAATACAGATCGCCAAAACAAATGTTAAGAATCGGTTCATACTATGGTGCAGTGCAAAAACGACTGTCTATTGTCAGTTTAACAATAGTACATAAGTATCTACTAAAATGTTTGTAAGATTTTAGTAGATGAATACTGAGTGCAGGATTTTGGCGGAATGTTCAACTTGCGACTATGAATTCCATCGTTAATATCATAATTATATTCTTGAGTAGGTGTCATCTATGCCTGTGTTATTTATGAAAATACAGATGTACGTTCGATCAACTACTCATCCAATTCCGATTAAACTTTGAGTGGTTTTAAGCTGCCTACAAATATTCAAATACAAACAAAATACATATAAATACATATAATAAAATATACATAACAAAATCTGCGCGGATTCATGAGAAGACACGCTAGGTGGCTTTGCGTTCGAAGCCTTGCTAAGCTTTTATGAGGTTTTTCGGGTGTAACAATTTTAAGAAATTCCCATTAAATGAAAGCTATTTAGTTTTTGTATGACAACCTGTCTAGATAATTTTACGTTTGCATAAACACTATGACAGTAAATAAACGTATAAACTACCCGTTAAATCAGCAAGTCCCTAGCGAGGGTAGGTGGCAAACACGTCTTCAGGCTCACTATTTGGCTTGTAACAGGCGCCTATTGACTCATGTAGCTTATTTGGCTGTAACTGTTACCTAAGCCTTTGGGTTATTTGATTTAGATAATTGCGATACAGTTTGTTTATTAGTCTTGGCCACAGAAGAGCTCATAAGATGCAGTATTACGTTTTAGTTAATAATTTATATAGCTCAATATCGTACGAAAATCACAAAATATGATTGATAATAACTAGTTAGTTCGCCCCGAACTTAGATCTCGTGATGTCTTGTTTGTAAGCACTGTATGTTTGGTAGGCCATACTTCTGAGGTGGTCCCATAGATATTTCATCAAAATCGGTACAGTAATTTGGTTTTTATATCAAAATAACAGAAAAAAATATGTCTTAATTATGTTCTGATTTCCCGTGGTGTTTACGGTCACTAGAGTAGACATATTGAACTTCTAACCCTCCAGTATCATCATCATGATTATCAGGGTTTTACCATAATCTCCTCGCTTGGCAGTAATGATACTTACATGCTTTGTTTTGTAAATACATTTTCATTCTTTCATTCTTCGTGTGGACTGTGTAACCATTATCCTGACATAGTGCATCCCCACACTGCACTATAGTAGGAACCAATTTTCAACATTTGTTTAGATCATCTGTATATATCTTCGTTCCCATCATTGCGTAGATATTTCCCAGAATCCCGTATTATTGCACCCTCACACGACTCTTAAATAGGGTGTCGGAGACATCGTGGTGTCTTAGGTTTTACAATAAACTTTTTTTTAATAAAAATGGAATTATTGTATGACACCGGTTTTAAATTATAGAGAGTATTTTTTAGGTTTTAGTGGTGAAGTCGGTTCCATTTTCATTCAAAAAATGTTTACTCTCAATCTCTTTTAATTCACTTCAGTGTTCGAGGCTCTTTCTCGTTGCTAACTCTCATTCTATACAAAGTTAGAGCAAAGCACCGACCGTATGTCATAGTGGAACAGAATACAATATGTGAATAAGTCACCCCTTACTAACACGAAAACATTGATTACTTTTTGAAAAGTGCTCTCAAAACCTTTGCCTTAGTAGTCGTGATTTAAAAATCTACCCCTCCAGCCCACGGATGTCGTAAAGTCAACCAAGGGGTTTCACCAATAAGGCATCAGTTTTTTTGTGTTAACGAAACTTTAACTATGAGCACTGATCTATCTGCCAAGCGTGGTGATTACGGCCGAACCTTACATTTTTGGGCGAAGTTCTTTTCAAATTGTGATGAACAATAATGTGCTTTTATATGCGCAGTCAAACCCCTAGCATGACATCCCAAAAGAAATTCTTGGATTTTATCGACCCCCTTGGCTTGGCAATTTTAAATCGATCGGAGTAACCATTCAAAAGACATGGGCGAAAAATGGTGTTTCTTTTCACCCAATATCTCAAAAACTTAATATAAAAATTTATTTAAGTACCCCACTTATCAAAAATCCCCCGCGACAATAAATTTTTATTTATGTTATTTCTTAACATTTTCAATTTCATCAAAATCGGAAAAACCATTTGACAGTTAGGTATGCCGTCACAATCATTGCCACATACATACATACATACAGTGCCAATTTCCTAACTAAACTCTGAGATCTCGTTCGCTTCGCTCACTCGATCAATTATACCTACAGTTTACGCTAGTAAATAGGTATATTTTGAGTATCTAGCGAATTTAAGCATTTCTGATAATAGCTCACACCATCATGCTGTAAAATTATTTACCTCACTATCTACTGAAATAACGACCAATTCAAGCTTATTTATATTAAAACCAAACTCACGCCACTATTGTTGTAAGGGTGCTACACTGTGGATGGTTTTATAACTGTAGACATGAAAAGGAATTTCTCATAAATGATATCAATTTTGATTCAATTATTTTGTAGGATATCATACTCATTCTAAAACAATTAAAATCGTAGTTCGCCCCGTGTCGGGTTTGTGTTTGGTGTTTAAACACGGAGAATATCTCAAAAATAAATTTAGATTACGATAAAAGTGTGATGACTCTAAGCACACCTTATCTCAATCTCTCTTTATTCACCTGATTATTCGAGGCTCTCTCTCGTCGTTAACTCTCAGCCAGAATGTAGGCGAAGCACCATCATAGCACCGACCGTACGTCATAGTGGGAGGGCTGAATACTTTGAATAAGTCACTACTTAATAATAATAAAATGTTGATATGTCCAACTAAAAAGGCAGTAGCTTCCTTCTGAGTATAAAAAAACAATAACTGTGAACTCCAATTTGCCTGCCAAGCGTAGTATGGCGAAACCTTGCATTTTTGCAGATTTTTTTTTTATGGATAAATAATGGGCTCTAGATGTGGAATGTGCGCAGTCTTGCTCCTTTGTGAGGAACAGCCTATCTTACCTCTAAATGCCGGAACACAATTTTTTTTTAAGAATAATTATTATGGCGTCAGACTTAAGTTACATGGTGGTAGCCAGAAGGACTTAAACAAAGTCCTACAACCAACCAAACCATTCACAATATTGCTTCCCCTGGAGATCGAACCAGGGACCTTTGGATCTGAAATCGGTGGGTTGAACCTCGAGACCACAGAGGCAGTAAAAAATAAATAAATAGTCCAGTATTCATTAAAATATGAAACCAAACACCATATTGAGTGATATTATTAATATTAAATATTAAATTTTACAGGACACAGAACATTATTATTTTTTACACAGCGCCATCTAGCCCCAATCTAAGCATAGCTTATAATATGGGAACTATATTACGGATAGAATACTCAAATACTTTTTGTAAATACACACTTACTATATGATTCAACACCCAAACACAGAACAAACATCAATATTCATCACACAAATGTTTGTTCTGGGTGGGAATCGAACCCACAGCCTACAGCGCAGAAGCCAGAGCTACTACCAACTGAGCTATGAGGCTTTTTATTATAAATATATGGCTTTCATAATAAGAAGCCAAATACCCTCACGTCACTATCATGCAAAAGCTTATGATCACCATTTCAGGGTAGTTCCTTGTGAAAGGGCTTCCAGGGAAGTACTACCACAATAGGTACTTATTTCGACCACCGATCGACGCTGTGTGTTAGTTTGAAGAGTATGGTTTCCGGTGAAATAGCGGGCACAGTAGGCTTAACATCATTATGTCTCAAGATGATGGCACAATGCAGTGCAGCGTTGGTCATGATATATACTCGTAAATGAACTATGCACAACAGTAAGGCTTTGTTATGGGCCAGAGTTGTACTTAATATGAGGTGGGCTGCTTGTTTGTTACGAAACTTTAAAAAAAAATCGGATGTCTAACCCTGTCAAATAACATTTCTCAAGATATTTCTCTTAATTGCCCTTCGCAACCCTTTGGTTTAAGTAAACGAACAGTGAATTGTGAAGTCAATCATTTTTAACATTATATCATGCAAGACAAACAAGCGTTTTACCCTCGTAACATCCCATGTTACAAAAACCACCCCAATTAAAAATATACTGAATTTGAAATGTGCGTCTTGTCTCACTGGTACTACTATTAAAAAAAACCCTAGTTAAAAAGAAATTTCTCTTCATAATGAGTATTAGTGTAATCACTTAATGTAATAGTTTTTTATTATTTTTTTACCAAAACTGACTCTTGAGGTCCTTCTTAACAAGGATTACATTTAGAATGCCAGTGTACTTTGCAAGTATTTTAATACTTAGTCGAAGTGCTGCAGATTGTGCGAAAGCCGCAGTGCAAGCTTTGCTGTAAGTAGGTGCTTTCTCGACAAACAAAGTTCAAAGTTTAATTTATTTGCTTTGTTTTAGTTTCACAGCTAAATCCCTTGTTTGCTCAGCGAGTGAGGTAAACATGGCGTGCTAGGATATTGACGAACTAAAATAAGCGCACTTGCGTTCACATAAATGCAACAGCCCAGAAAATGTCCACAGCTGGATAGTCTCCTCAAATTGAATCGTTTTTCCGGATTCGATCCCTGGAGGGGTACAATATTGTGCTAAGAATGGTTGTGGTAGAATTTTGTTCAAATCCACCTGGCTAGCTACCACCGTCTTACCAAAGTCTGTCGCTATAAATATTATTTAATAAATTGTTATGTACCGGCATTTATAAGGAAAGGTAGCCAGCTCCTCAGATTGTTGAGGAATTCAGCCTTTCATATATTCAGCCTTATCATAACTTGAAACCAGATGAGATGAAGGCCAAAGGCTTTCCTGTCGAAAAAAGTGGTGGCGACAACCTTGGCAAAATAAACGCGCTAGACACATATAATGTCAACTATTACTTCGGGTTAGAGGTTTGCTGTGTAATAAACCTGTCCTACTGAGCATTTTGCCTTGTTATCAAGAAGAGCAAAAAGTTTACTTGTGTGTGTAACTAATATTTTCACTGCAATTTATTCGTCTGCCAAGCGTGGTGATTACGGCGCTTATAAGTTGGAGGAATCTCTGCGCAGCAGTAGAAAGATAGAGAAGTAAAAGCCTCAAAATAGAGAAGTAAAAAAAAGAGAAGTAAATTTACCGTGCCTCTAGTCATGGTAAATTTACTTCTATATTTGTCATCTACGAAGGTTTCATAGGTACCTTCATTATTTTTTTACTGGACGTTAATTTCACACAGCGTCTTAAAGCCCTTAGCAAAGCTTGTTCTAACAGTAACTAGGTTAATGAGTTAATATTTATACATATATTCTTATCATACAATATATCACCCACACTACAAAAAAAAACCCCATATTACATTATAAGCTCGGAGCTAGCTGAGCAGTTCGGCTTGCGATTATGCATTGCACAAATTATTTAAATACTGTGTGTACATAGATACTTAGCTTATGTCCACTTAAATTTTATCATCATCATCATCAACCCACTGTGCGCCACTGAGTCCATCTTTGGCCTTTTTCATCTCATCCATTATCTATCTGCCCGCTATTGATTTTTTTTTATCTGGACTGTCCCACTGTAGGGTAAAGGTCTACCCCATATCCTCCCAAGTCTTGCGGTCATCCGCTGTTCCCCACCAGGCCAGGTTAATGGAGTCAAATTAGTAAGGCAGTTAATTGCCCATAATGTGAATATTATTTTTCGTGATAGAACAAAAATGCTTACCTCACAATTAATACTTAGTGTATACATCAAAAATAACATTTTAACAGAACAGCTTATAAAACAGACGAAAAGTCAAATGATTAAAAACTAGTAAAGCTCTTCTATCGACGGCATAAAACTTTCAGAAACTTGAAAGTTGTCCACTTCTCGCTTTCTGTACCCAGGCGTCATTGATTTCGCTGTTTGAGTCGTAGCGACTGTTACATCTATTTTCTTTCCTTTTTTATTCAGCGTTTTATTCAATGCACAGATTGAATCGCACGCGGAATCGCAAGGCATCGATTTCCTGACGCTATAAACTTTGCAGGTATTTTTACCAGCTTCCTTTAATTCTATCGCGACCACTTTTTTATCCTTTGTATATTTTGTCACAATTGCTGTTATAGTTTTGCCTTTAACATATGTAAACTTATCGTCTGATGTAGCTCTTCTGCGCCGCATGCTATTATGAACATCATAGTAATATGCATGGTCTTCAGGCTGGTTACCTAATACGTGAGTATGTGTAAGATGAGCTTTTATAGCCCGTTCCATGCATAAAGTACAGTTGAGGCAGCTTATGTCTGTAAAAACGGATCGTAGTTCACTGACTGCGTTTACCAGAAGTTGTACATTTGTGTTGAGCAGGATCTTCTTAGGGGGCATCGGTTTTTGATCTGAGAGCCAAGTGGTACGGCCTGCAATTGACCACTTTGTTAGATCGGTTTATATTAAACCTTTTTTGGAACCCTCAATAAAAATATTTATTTATTATGATGAGGTAAACAACGGTGAAAAAACTTAAACAGAAAAGGAAAACAGTGGAAAGAAAATAATACAATACACAGTAAATATAAATGAATAATCCATTGATGGCCATTACCAATCTTACTGCCACTTTTTTATTTCGTGTAATATCTAACGCCCGTATACAATTTTACTTCAATAGCACGTTGAAATATTAGTGTGGACACACTAAAGGATAACGGAAAGATAATTTCGATTTTGGTTTTGCAAAGAATATACTAAAAAAAACCGGTGCACGCAAACCAAATATATCACAAATATAGGGGTCTCGACAGAGCTTACCTATTTGAGCCTTTTAGTATCGAGATCTTTGGTCCGTGGGGAGCCGGTGCCTTCCAAGTTGTGACCCAAAGTCTGGCTCTTATTTATGTCAGCGAATAAGCATAGCTATTCAGTGAGGTAATGCTGTCAATGTATTGTCGCTTGGGATTTTATATATATTGGGGTGAAAAGAAATACAAATCTTCGCCCATATCTTTTGAATTGTTTATCCGAACTATTCAAAATGTCAAGACAAAAACCACGTTGCTTGTGTAAAAATTACAGCCTATAATTTTTAATATTTGCTATAGCGGCAATAGAAATACACAATCTGTGAAAATGTCAACTAGGTACTTATTACGGTTCATGACAGTCGACTGAAACACGAGTCGGCGGACAAAACCGAAAAAACTCACCAGACTTTCAACGCGCTACAATTATTCCCACCCTGAAAGTTTTACAAGATGTACACTTCTCCTACAAACCATTTATCTCTCAAAACGTAGGTAAACCATTTACGCCACAATTATTTTAATTTGCGGTACAGCCAACCGTTAAAAGGAGGTTGGTAATAAATCAAAAGGTCTCACCAAGTGCCCCCGGGAGCGCCACAGCTGACGCGCAGAACAGAGAATGCAGCAAAACAATTATATCCATTGTCTAAGAGTTGGAGTCTCCAAGGTTTGGTGCAATGTTCTCAGACTTGTGTAATTGTAGCTTACAAGCGTCTTGGAGGTGAGTTGCAGACAATCTTCGTGGATAATGAGCTTCGTTATGCCGCTCTACGCAATCCTGCACGCTTCACCTCGCCGTCTGTAAACGGTTTGAGAGTTTGAGTATCCCTAAGTGGCAAAACATATTCCGCATCTGCAGACGTAATAAAGCATTAGACAAATTACTTGTATGCAAGTTGCAATTTTGTTTTATACAACTTGGAGACGGAACAGGCATGTAGCCATGATGTTAAGTGCACTTTTGCCTATAACAATTGCCTACTGCGTAGGTCAAATCCACAAAGAAGCCCTAGGCCGATCAAAATCGAATTTGTTAATGTGCAGAAAAAAATCTCACGTATGCGTGCCTTCAAGGACAAGAGTCAAACGGACGATAAGCTCAACACTAGCTCCTTAGGATTGACTGGAGAAAAAAAAAACATATCTATTAATGAGTTACTCACCAAAAAGGCAAGACATCTCCATTATTTAGCATGTGAATTCATAAAAAAAAACTGATTGGAAGTTTTGTTGGTCAATTCGGGGGAAAATTTTGATAAAAAAAATGAAGATCACCGAAATAAAATCTGAAATCTCTGGAGGCATCGGATTGACTAGTGCAAGCGCCTGTTAAATTTGTTTTAAAAAATGACTTTTTCATCGTTTTGCTTTCAATGCATTTTGCTACCACATACCATGTAACTATTTCTGTCTTTTTTAATTTCTGTAAATTTTATTTTATTGGTTTACCGAAAATAAGCCACACAACAGTCACACTAATACACTACACGTACACACATAAATACACTTATTACATGTGTGTAAAAAAAATGATGTGTGCATCATTTTTGCATTTCAACGTTGTAAGGCAAAAAATGTGTTAAGCTTTTGACAGTCAATAGAGTCACACGGCAATAAAATTAACAAAAAAAATAAGTTTGCGCAGTTATTACTGCGATGTAAAAGTATTGTCTCAAGATGACTGACTTAATATAATTATTTTTAGATATTGACAGGGTCAATGTCTCTAAATCCTTTCTGCTCAGCACACCTGAAGACTGTAAAAACCATTTGAGGAAAGATAAGACGAATATAACAATTATTACAATGAATATACGCAGTATTAACAAAAAAATTATTAGTTTCTTAGCATTATTGGCTCGCATTAATGTGGAAGTAGATCTGCCGAATTAATGAATACTTCAACCCAAATATCTAAGATGAATATAATGTGTTCCACACCAAAAACTTTATAAATCAAAATGATGAGATTGTAAAAAAATCTCTTAAAAATATAAAAGTTTACGAACCAACTTTTGAAGACGGCACCTGCCTTGTTACTAAAATAGGAAAGGGGCTAAGTAAGTGTCATCTCTATTTATCGCTCTCCGTCTTTCAGAAAAATAAGCAATTTAATTAGTTCTATCGATAATGTTTTAGACAGTCCGAAAGAGAAAACTCCTGTCTAGATCATTGCATGGTAAAAACAAAACAACAAGCAATGACGCTAGTGCTACCTGCAACAAAAACCAATCATTCGCCTGTCATTGTACAGTTACCAACTTTAAATAAGCATATCAACAAACCTGTCAGAACTTTCACCGAAATAAACTATAACACCATTTGTGATGAACTCGCAAGAATAGACTGGAACAGTTTACTAGACTACTCAGACTTAGACAAGGCTACTGACACATTTATCCACGTCATCAAAGACACTATGAATAAACACACTGCTACCAAAGCTGTACCCAGGAATAAATATATTATCATACCCTGAATAACTCCAACTCTAATAAGATGTTTAAAAAGAAAAGACAAATTGTATTTAAGGCACAAGAAAAATCCTGATAGTGTGGAAATGCGTCGCACTTATATTAATTATAGGAATACGTGTGTTCGAATACTCAAAAACCTTAAACGATCTTACGAGCGACGAGAACTAAAGAAATACAGTCGTGATAACAAAAAAACATGGAATATAATGAAAATAATTTGTAATTTTCCTACAAAAGCAAAACCTGGATGTCCTTAACACAACAATGTTCAACGCCCCTGGAATCTATGAATTGTGTGAATATATTATTTAAAGATGTTGGGTCCAATCTTGCACAAGATACTCTTACCTATACTTGACCTATCCTCCTATCCAAGCTAAATTCCATTGGCATTCGAGGTACACCATTAAAATGGTTCAAGATTTTTGAAAGGTAGCTTACCTTTCAAATAGGATACAGAAAGTCAAGATAGGTGACCACTTTAGTGATGAAGCTATTATAAACTATGGAGTACCTCAAGGTAGTATACTAGTCCTTACATTATTTTTAACCTATATTAATAACCTATGTGACTCTAAATTGCATAATGGGAAAATTGTTACATATGCAGATGGCACAGTACTATTGTTTCATGCTAAATCGTGGATATAAATTGAGACAGTGACCAATGATGGTCTAATTATAGTATCTGACTGGCTCAGAAATAATTTGCTTTCAATAAATGTTAATAAGTCAAAATATATGACCTTTACAATAAACGCTGCCGCCCAACCGGATAACCAACTCAATATAAAAATTCACTCAAGCGCATGTGCACGTATTGAAGTCTGTTCGTGCGTTAATCTGGAATCAACTAAACAGATAAGGTACCTCGGTGTTATCCTAGACAATAATTTGACGTGGAAGAATCAGATAAAACATCTGTCTGGACGCACAAGAAAACTCATATTTGTTATTTTTATTTATTTTTTATGTACAGTAGTTCAAGGAAATATGTATAATTTTAGATTATTAGATATAGGTATTAGAAGCAACAGCAACAAACATATCTGTGACCTCATAAAACAGGCTTTGTCCTAGTATGAAGAACAGAAATACCTAGGGTACAACTCTGCCACTATCACTGGTTTATATACATAATTTAAGTTATAATGTAGAAGGACCCATGGCAGTCTTTGTAACCCTACAATACAGGCTTTAGTCCTAGTGTAGGGGACAAGAGCTTCCTTACGATTTTACAATAGAATATATAAATATGTACCAGCTGTACCTTTCTATGAATAAATATTTTTTTATCTTATCTTATCTTTTATTCATTCAATATAGTTATTCAATGTATAGATCAATAAGGTAAACTTAAGTAAAATAAAATATGAAATTAAAACAACGTAATATATCCAAGCAAAAGCAGTGGGAACTGAGATAAACGCTATTGCATTGAATTAAGACTGTAAATAGCTCAATTTAGCAACCAGAAGTAGGCACTCAAGCTAGAATTGTTAATTTGTATGTTAATTCTGTACCATAAACGATGGATATGTTTCGAGAACAAACAGTTGGAGGCTTAAGCGACAGTTGCTGAAGGCTCAGCCCTGTTTACATAACCTTATTGCTTAGTGCCATAGAAGAAACAGTATAACCTACTATAGCTACATTACTCTACCATCAACCTCAAAGCTCAGTTAGTAGAGCTCTGCCTTCTGCGCCGTAGGTTGTGGGTTCAATTATCACCCGAGACATAAATGTGTGATTTGTTCGTTCTGTGTTTGGGTGTTGCATTGTTTGATAAGTAAAAAAATAAGTAAAAAACAATAATAAATATCACAAGACATTTATTTTCCATAGCGCCTCTAGCCCCAAACTATGCATAGCTTGTAATATGGGAATTATATTACGGATAGAATAATCATATTTTTTTTTTGATTGAGTGAGCGAAGCGAACGAGATCTCTGAGTTAAGTTGGGAAATACAGCACTGTATGTATGTATGTGTGTATGTATGTAGGTAAGTATGTGGCAATGTTTGTGACGGCATAACTCTCGAACGGATTATTCGATTTCCATGAAATTTAAACCGAATAGAGATAACGTAAATAGAATTTGATTCTCGAGGGGTATTTTTGATAAGACGGGTAGTTTTTGAGAAATTGAGATAAAAAGAAATACAATTTTTCGCCCATATCTTTTGAATGGCTGATCCGATCAATTCAAAATTTTGAACATGCAGAGATTATATTAATACTTATCAATCAGTACGAGGATTTTTTGACACTAGGGTAGTTTTTGAGAAAAAGGAGTGTTAAGTGAGACAAGAAGCTTTTAGGCTTGTGGTGTGTCATTTGAAAGAGTGTCGAATCATAAAAAAAAAAAAATAGGGGTCGGTTTTCGTAACAAAAGGCGGCGTTAAGGGGTTAAAACGCTTGGTATGTCTTGTAGAAAAGGTTTAAAGGGGGTCGACTTCACAATAAACTTTCTTTTGATTTTTTGAAACCACCCCTGCATTTACATTTAGGGTTGCAATATGGGTGAATAAGATTGAAGTCTTGAAAATGTGTTAAAACATGAAATATCATTTAAAATAGGAGTTAAGACTGATTTCAAAATAAGTTTATTTTGCCTTATTAGGGGAGGTTTTTAAGAGAGATAAAAGTTAATTAACTTATATAATATTTTACTTTTGATATACTTAACTTTAATCATATTACTTTAAATTAAGATCGTAAGTAGTTATTAATTTTTAATATTGAACACCCAATAGGGTAGAACAAATTGCACATGGCCGGTATAATAAGATCTTATTTAAATGTGTTTTACAATGAATAAATGAATTTGAATATTAATATTTTCAGAAGTTCTTTTTTGTATGTATTTTTGTTTTAAGGTATATATTAATATGGATCTTAGATTTTGTATTTAACATCCTGTACTATTCTTATGTTGCCTGAAATAAACTGATATTACTATTATTATTATAATATCTCAAATGATATGTAGTTGATTCTTGATTCATCTTAAATAATAATTTACTGTATTTTGGTACAACCAGTTTAATTTTGCAGTTGGGATCAAGTTTTTTTTTCCTAGCCTAGCGTTTGATGACCGACTCACGTTAAAAACAAGAAGGTAAAGATGTGGCCTAAGATTTAGCACGGTTGGCTAAAAGGAACCTATTACTCTGGACTTGAAGACTCCAAAATTGTACTGGCACGGAAAAACAGACGAATGCAAGGAGTTCCTTTCCTTACCAGTATTAATAAAAGAGTTCATTTAAATTATATTTTTATTGTTAGATCTTTAACCTTAAGAGCCATAAACTATACTTTGATGATTTTTATTTTCTGCACAGTGTTGCTGGTTAAAATGTTATTTCTTTAGAATATTGCTAAGTTGTTTTAATCATTTAATTAAACGTTTTTAAGTTTGCTGAATGGTAGACTTTACATAATGAATTTGCATGTTAGGCAAATTCATTATGTAAAGCTGTATGCTTGTACTACCCTTTAAATGCACTATGGCAACACAAACAAGGTACAATCGCCAGCAGTAATACGTATAATAGTTACACTATATAGTTACACTTCATTGTCATTAAAATAAGGCTTGAATAAAAGTAGCACTTCACAAAAATATATGTCAGAATTTACCGGACGAGATCGTAAAAGTTTTTTTTTTACTTTAAAATATTGAGCTTTGTATCTCAACGAATTATATTATGTCCATTGTTTAATTCATCTAAGTAGGTAGAAACTCAACTGTAGAAATACTGCCTAAAACCGAATATGCGGTACAAGTATCGATTTTAGCGATTGCCTAATTTGACATTTAGAATTATCTGTATTAACCAAATTTTATCGACCGTTGAATGTACGGTTCTAACCTTCTAAAGACAAAATCGGTATACGTTTGTTAAATTTCATCGAATTTAGGGATAACTTTGGCATGTAACTTTTGTTTGACTTTTGATATCGTATGTTTGTCCCGTCGTGGGTGGTGAATTTTTATGTCATAATAACATTTATAAAATGTTGTGACCAAGTGCAAGCTTGAAATACAAAAATTTGATCGTATATTTTGTCAATTTACACGATTGTTTATCAACTTTATAGAAGGACATTGTTAATGTTACCGATTGAAGTTTATTAAACAATTATATGTTAGCTTTAGACAATAGCTCCATATTCGCAAGGAACGATACAATTCGGTTAACTTTATAGACCGTTGCAATTCACAAATATGCAAACGCTATGAAACTCATACTTGTAGGTACTACTGCCATATGACGAATCAAATCTGTCCTTAAACAGAATCTGGCATTAACAGAACAACATGTGTACATATTAGTGCAGACGACTGTACTAATATGTACAAGGTACACTGTAAGCTATTACGATACGAAATGGTGAGCAAACTGCGAGGCAACATTATTGAAATATCATCGTTAACTGTGGCTTTGTCGCACTATGATGAAGCCGACCACAATAATAATTGATGTTTGTTTGGCTTTAAAACTATTGAAATCAATTTATTTGTTTCATCACTATCATTATAATATAGAATAGCAAATAGAGGAGAAAATACGAGGTTCTAGCATGTTATGGGTAGCTCTATAACATGCTAGATTAGTATATAAGTTTACTGGAATACGTTTGTTGTCTTGGTGAATACATACCTTACCTATCTACCTAAATTGTAACTAATAACCTTTAACCGCCTCTGTGGTCTAGTGGTTTAACCCACCGGTTTCAGATCCAGAGGTCCCGGGTTTGATCCCCAGGGGAGCAATATTGTGCTTGGTTTGATTGGTGATAGGATTTTGTTTAAGTCCGCCTGGCTAGCTACCACCATCTTATCTAATTCTGTCGCCATAATAACAATTCTTAAAAATAAAAAATGTTGTATACCGGCATTCAGAGGTAAGATAACCAGTTCCTCAGTTTGTTGAGGATTCCTGGTGAAGCGCCTCCACCTTCGGCTTTATCTCAACTTGTTACCAGGTGAGATGAAGGCCAAGCGATTCCCCGTCGTACAATAAAAAAACCTGTCTGCTGGCTTTGCAAACGCCATTTTGTATAAATATACACCTGACAAAGTTTTTGATATTGAACAAATGATAACACCCATTTACAAGTCTAAAAAATATGGTAGGTTTAACAAATTCAGAACATTCAAGTTTTTTTCAGTAAGGGCTGGAGCTGTTTCGGCCAAGGATTACCTAAGACGCAAATATAGTGGTTTCAACAGAGCTTACCTATTTGAGCCTTTTAGTATCGAGATCTTTGGTCCGTGGGGAGCCAGTGCCCTCCAGGTTGTTACCCAAAGGCTGGCTCTTATTTATGCCAGCGACTTAGCATAGCTATTCAGTGAGGTAATGCAGTCAATGTATTGTCACTTGGGATTTTATATATATTGGGGTGAAATGAAATACAAATTTTCGCTCATATCTTTTGAATTATTTATCTGATCTATTCATAATGTTTAATATGCAGAGATTATATTAATACTCATCAGCCGATATAAGGGTTTTTTGACACTAGAGTAGTTTTTGATAAATAGGGGTGTTAAGTGAGAGAAGAAGGTTTTTTGCTTGTGTGGTATCATTTGAATGCGTATCGGTTGCACATTTACAATATATATATATATATATATATTTTCAGATGGGTAATTTTTGTTAAGAGGGTAAAACGCTTGGTATGCATGTTCTTCTTATATATCTTATATTCTTCGTTTTCGTATAGCATGTTCTGTTAAAGGGGGTCGACTTCACATTTAACTTGTTTTTTAATTGCTGAAACCACCCCTGTATTTACAGTCAGTGTTGCAAAAGGGGTGAATAAGATTGAAGCCTTGAAAATGTGTGACAACTTGAAATATCATTGTTATATATAATATGTGGGTTGAGACTGCATATTTAAAAAAAAAATGCCTTTATTAGGGGTGGTTTTAAAGATGAAGGGGCAAAGTCATAAAAATAAGTCTCGTAAGATAAGAGAGGATATTCAAAATATCATTAAAACTTGTCTTTTGTAATTGAATCAATAGGCTTGCCAAACCAAGGGTGTTAATAAAATCCAAGAATTACTTTTAGGATGTCGTGCAAGAGGTTTTTGTGCAATATTAATTTGATCGTTTAGATCCCACACCAACAACACATTATTGTCCACTACTATGTGGAATAACCTTCTTCTAAAACTGTAATGTATGGCCATAGACACCACGCTTGGCAGACAGATTGGAGCGCACAGTTAAAGTTTTTTTGATACTATGAAAAAAGCTGCTGACTTTTTGGTGAAACTCCTTGGTTGACTTAACGACATTGTAGGCTGGAGGGGTGACTTAAAAATCTATTTTGAGTCACGACTACTAAGGCATCGGATTTGTGACTTTTCAGAGCACTTTTGATAACGACATCAACCTATGTTTCATATTAGTAAGGGGTAGTCTCCCCTTACAATAAATACTTAAATTAAATACAATAAAACCCTTACAAAAAACCCAGCTACTTTGATGTACAGTAGCAGGTTTGGTGCTTTGCTTTAATTCTGGCTATGCATAGAATGAGAGTTAGCAACAAGAGAGAGCTCAAACACTCCGGTGAATAAAGAGAGACTGAGAAAAAGAGTGCTTCAGTAAGGTAATTAAGATGTAATGAAAGCACACTTTTATCGTTTGTTAATAGCGTTCTATTTGATAAATAATGTCCGTAGTTCCAGACACCACGAGATATCAGTTAAGGGCGAACCACTAGTCTACAATATGGAGACGAAACAAGTCTGATGTGCAGCGCAACTCTTGCCTATAACAAAGCCTTATTGTGTAGGTCATATCCACAAAAAAACATGACTTACGCTGCATTGCATTGTACATCAAATTGAAGCATACAGATGGTAAGCCCCGCGTGCCCTTAATTTCACCGTCAACTACAAATCGAAACATAGCAATGCTGCTTAGCTGCCGAAATAGTTCTACGTGTCTCTGACTACGTCCTAGTATATATCGTGATCCTCATAAGATCCACGCTCTGAGTAGTGATCAGAAGTGAATCCTCGAAGGAAAAATGTCGTGAGTTTGTTACTTTTTAACTCAACCACATATATATTTTTGTATTTGATTGTTCCTATTGATTTCTCAACCGTCAGAGGCCTAACGAGACAAATTCAGGAACCAATAAGTAATCTCATCATATGCCAGCGGGCAGAATGTAGTGGAATATTGTTAACAATCAAATAAGAAAAGGTTGCTATGTATGTAAGATATGAAACAAATAAATGAATATTACAGTACGTTACTTTCACACAGCGCCATCTAGCCCCAAACTAAGATACATCACTACGTGGTTTATTTTTATGTTGTATGTATTAATTTGTTTGGATACGAGAGCAAAGGAAGGCTTTAGATTAAAGGATTGTGTCGATGGATATTACTAGACTAGGCATTTTTACACAACGCAACCTAACCCCAATCTTAGCGATGCTTATAATATGAGAACTATATAACGATGGATATTACTTAAATACTTTTTGCATATACACATACTTGCAATACAACACCCAAACAGAGAACAAACATAATGTATTAATCTCAGATATATTTGTCCAGGGTGGGAATCAAACCGCAACCTACAGCGCAGAAGGCTGTGCTACTATGAACTGAACTTCGGGACCAGTTAGTAACCTATCAAACGATATTCGGGAATTCACAGATGAAATAAAAATAAAAATATGTGTGTATGTCCAATGTGCGGTCTTATCGTTTAGAAGCGATTCCTTCCAACATTCCTGACAACCTTTGGATGGGGGTGATTCTTAACCACCTCTGTAGTCTAGTCGTTCACCCACCTATGTCAAATCCAAAGGTCCCAGGTTTGATCCCCAGAGGACTATAGGATTGTGCTTGGTTTGGTTGGTGGAAGGACTTTGTTTAAGTCCACCTGGCTTGCTACCTCCATCGAACCTAAGACTCTCGCCATAAGAACAATTCTAAATTGTTGTGTTCTGGCATTTAGAGATAGAATAGCCAATTCCTCAGACTGTTGCGGATTTCGTTTAGAGTGCGCTTTAAATCGAATCAAAACAAAAACGCTTCCACCTTCGGCCTTATCGTAACTTAAAAAGATCAGGTGAGGTGACGGCCAAGCGCTTCCCAGTAGCACAACAAACAAAAAAAAACAACTGGACAGATTCTCAGTCAGGCAGTTTAGCAACTGGACAGAGGGAACATTTATTAAATAAACTATAATACATAGTTATTAAATAGGTATTTAAAGTCTTGGACAAATAATACCGTTTTAAAAAAAAAAAAAATATATACGACGTAGAAGTACTTGGCCTTCATCTCACCTAGTGTAACTAGATGTGATGAACCCGGAATGCCCAACAGTCTGAGGAACTGGTTATCTTACCTCTAAATGCAGGAACTCAAAAATTTTTAGGATTGTTATTAAGGCGACAGAATTAGGCACCTAGGCAGGCAGTCTTAAACAAAGTCCTACCACCAACCAAATATTACTTACTGTACTAATTCGCCTCTTTAAATTTTTACTACGCCCAATCCCACACTAGCTTCTCCGTACGAGGATCTGAAGTATCTTAGCGTATTTAATGTGATAATGATACGCATACCTGAGACATGGCACTAAATCGGACACACAGTTATGGGATCACTGAGACAATGGGGCTTTCTCTTGCAACCCTCTCTTATATGATCTGCTATATGTTATCAAGCATTGATCCGGTAGCATATTCTGTTTACTAATCGAACTAAGGATTGTAACACAGGTAAGGGTAGTAACGGCTAGGATAGTTTCACAATATTTGAGATTTCACTATATTTATAACCGCGTCTGTGGTCTAGTGGTTCAACCCACCGATTTCAGATCCAGAGGTCCCGGGTTCGATCCCTATGGGGAGTACAATATATTGTGCTTGGTTTGGTTGGTGGTAGGACTTTGTTTGGGTCCGCCTGGCTAGCTACCACCATCTTATCTAATTCTGTCGCCCCATAACAACAATTCTAAAATTGATGTGTTCCGGCATTCAGAGGTAAGATAGCCAGTTCCTCAGTTTGTTGAGGATTCCGGTTGAAGTGCGCCTCCACCTTCGGCCTCATCTTAACTCGATACCCGGTGAAATAAAGGCCAAGTGCTTCTTTATATATATAATAAAAGATAAAAACAGCTAGTTTAATTAGACACTACCTGTTTTTATCTTTTATTATTTTATTTTATGATTATTGCGAGTCAACGAGGTATATAATCAATTGTCAATCATTAGCTGGTCCTCGCACTAGGGCTTAACCTAGTGTGAGGATCAACAGATAATATTTGTTTGTCATACTTAGCAGTAGTATATATGTAGAGAGGACTCTACATATACACTCCAATTAAGTATGAAATAATTTAATACTTTGTTTTAAGCTCTCAGATGTTTATGTAGCATTAAACGTATTTTTCATTTGATAATTTTCACAACAGCAGCTACAATTCACTTTTTACAACAATATTGGCTCATAGGTAAAGAGTATCTTGCCAATCAAGACTCTCGATCATGAACTATCGTTGCGAGCCTACCTAGAAGGTGACTATTAACTCTTTCTCTCTCATTAAGATCTTTACAGCGGAAATACAGACGCTAGTTATGCAGACTCAATGTTTTTGCAGTGCGTATAGTAAACATATTTTATAGCGCTCATACCTAATACATGGAATATCGGGTTATTATATAGATGGTCGTCATGTTCGATTTTAGTCATGTTCTGCTCTAGTCGTATTCTGCTTTCTATACTGCTTTCGTCATATTCTGATTTAGTCAAATACTCTTTTTGTCATATTCTCCTTTTGTCATGTTTTGCCTTTGTCCGGAATATGACAAAGGCAAAACTCCTTTTGTCACTCTGCTTGCGTCATATTATCAACCAAGCATGATGACAAGTAGCTGTAAGAAATTAATAAGGACGTGCTTCACGTCCTTAGCTTAAAATAATTTACCTACCTCACCCACTTTCTCCATCGTGTTTGCCAAGCCTGGAGGTTAGAGGTGTTGGATGAGTCTCATTTACAATAGAGTATTGTTGATGATGATACAAATATTATTTCGTTATGGTAACCAGGTTCTATCTTATACAGTTATACCTCGAGAGTACTTAATAATAGCTATGATATAATTAAACGGTAAGCTAATTAGAGTTTTTGGTTAGCTCCAAAATGTATTTTGTCAACAATCAAAGTGAACTAAAAAAGCAAGATGTTTCTAAATACACAAAAACTTCACTTTTTTTAATTATAGGTCCCTTCCTGGACCGAAGTCTTCTGTAAAAATGTAATTGATCGAACCAGCTGATTCAATGTTCCCGTGAAGTACCACAATCGTATGTTTGCGTACTCTGTCTTGATACTGAGCTATTGTAACAGCTTGTATGTTTATGGTGAATCGGTAAACTGAGAAGAGCCGTACAAAGGGATAAGGCTAAAGATTGAAAGTAGTTATAATATCACCAAAATTAAATCTTACATTTTTTATTTCACACAGCGCCATGTAGCCCCAAACTAAGCTTTAAATATGGGAACTAGATTACAGATAGGGTACTTAAATACTGTTTTTTGTATATTTATCATACAATACAACACCCAAACACAAAACAATCATCAAAACATGCATCACACAAATGTTTATCCCGGGTGGGAATCGAACCCACAACCTACAGCGCAGAAGGCAGAGTTACTACCAACTAAGCTATGAGGTTTGTTTGTTAAATGAGTAGGTACGCAAAGGTCTTCCTCTTTGCACCACCGGTCTAGCAGACATACGGCAAGCTACAACCCGCACCATTTAGATGTTCCATTGCGCTGAACACATCAATTCGACTCTACCTTTATCATTAGTACTGCTGGTAAAGAACTCCTTGCCCTTGTCTGTTTTATTTGTAAAATTCAATATTTCAAGCCTTCAAGTCCAGACTGAGTATGTTGTTTTTTAGCTGATGGAAAAACCCATTATCTTACCAATTAAAAAAAAAACAGTGCCGTTAGAAGTAAAACCTTGAAGTTGATTGAACTTTGCCGAAGAGAACAGCTGAGACTGTTGGTACTTGAATCTTAATGTGTAAAGTCAAATGTCTCAAAAGTGATGTCGGTAAGCGTAAAGGCTCCTTCACATTAGGTTGCAAGTAGCGCGGCAGCAGCGCGGCAGCCGTGCAACTGCAGCGGATGCCTTCTTATTACAAATACAGCCACGTGACTTGTTTAGATTAGGGTGGCCAGTTCATTTCAATAATGGATTCCAATGAGGAAACATCATTGTTGCTCTTGCTTTTGTTGGTTCTCCTTCGATGCCATTGACGTCACGTTCATAATAATTCGTGCTTCGTGCGAATTATTACGTCTTCTTGAGGATACAATTCAATGCCGTGATACTCGATTTTGCAACAGCATTTCCGCAGAAGAAAGACTCATTAAAAACTGAGGTCTATAGATGGAGTTCTAGGGTACCCATTCGTTCACATAAAGTTTTTAACCTAATATTGGAATTCATAACACCTTGCTTATATATATTTTTCATATCAATCACTGTTCATAAATAATTCACTTAAACTAACGTCGTTACTACTAATGATTTTTATCCATTATGTTGATGTTCTTATCTTCTAGTTTCATATTAAAAAAAAAATAGAAAGGAAGTCTCTAAATTTCGTCTATGTTCTTTGAAGTTTTGCACTTGCAGCACTGGATCGAAGACGACTGATCGCAAGCGGCTGCGACAATCCGCTGTGATTATCACGTGTCGCGCGGCTGTTGCGCTGCTCATTATAATACGGAAGCCTGCCGCTTCTGAACAGCCTGTCGCTTGCAACCTAATGTAAAAGTGCTCTAACAGTGTTTCCCATCTCACGAAATTCAAAACGCGCTTAAAGAAGTTTTCACTTCATACACTTGTCCGAAATAATTATTTTATTATGTGGATCGTACCCTCAAGACGAAAAAATATCCCTGTTAATCTATATTATGCATGCATGTTTGCCACAAGCATATGCGGTGGAAGCCGCAGAAATAACGGATTTCCATCTTTTTAATGTTTATATTTGTTTGCAAAGCGCTTTGGGCGCACACAAACTCAAGCAATATTTCATGCGCTTAGGCAAGCGTTCATGTGCGTGTAGCTTGAAATAAAATTATCATAAAATATTATGGAAAAGTGAAGTCGAGCAAGAAAGGCGAATTTCTTTCTTGTAACTTATCTCGTTATTCACAAGATGTGACTTTTATGACGTCGGACTTTTTGTATGCCACGTATTTGTTCTTGCCTTTGCGTCAGATAAGAAGTTTTATAGTAAAGATTTGTATCAGTGCGATTGATTACGTGTCTTCGTAAAGTTGAAGTGCTGGCTTTGAGGTAAGGTCACACCTAAGCGTCCGCAAACTTGCGCCATGGTGGTAATTTCCTTTACGACTATGACGATACCCAGGCCATTGTAATAAAGGAGACTCTTGTAACAAAGGTTTTAACTACACACTAGAGGATATCCCAATTATCCCAAATGATTATGAACTCACAGAACACTAGTGAAACGCTGGAAGTTTTCATAGTCCCGTAGGAATAAAAATAAACAACAAAAAAAAATCTGCCCTGACAGTTCAAGTCTTTTGGACCTCTAGACCTCAGGTTAAGCTGTGCGTTGATATTCAGTCAGTCGGTCAATCAGCTACACGAGGGTATATAAAATATTAAACTAAACCTAATACTTACTATACTTTTGAAGATGGCCAATCCAATAATTATATTTTTTTTCAGTAAATATTAATTATTTAGTTCGACTCATCACATCAACAGTCCGTTAGTATCCACTCCTGGACAGAGTCTTTTCCAAAGCAGGAAGGTTTTGCCATAATCACCACGCTTGGCAGACGGATTGGTGATTGCAGTAAAGGTGTACATAATACACAAAAGGAAGCTGCTACCGTTCTTCTGATGAGATCCCTTAGTCGGCTTTTGCGACATCCATGGGGTTGGGGGGTCGATTTTTAAGCCGATACCGCCAGTTCAACAAAAACAACTAAACTGGCTACAAAATTTAAAATGAAAACTGGGATACTGCACTCGTTTAATTTCTCAAGATATTAATAGCGTTCAGCAGCTTTTTTTTAAAATATAAATGTATTTTATTTACTACCGCTAACATAATGATGCTTTGTACCTACTCACTTCAATATGATATAAAATAATTTATTTTACATTATTTTTCTGATTTGTAACAATGGTGTTTTAAATAAATCTGTGTTTCTGTTCAAAACGTATACACGTTTCCCGCATTGCGGCTGCTTAGGTTGATCCAATCTCCATTGTTTGTGTTGAAAAACGAATCGCGGCAAGGTTGCAGGTGAATGCTTATTTCATATGTAAAAGTAATCTTTGATCTTTGCTTTGCTAGTAGATCACTTTCATGTTGTGAGACCAATCTAAACCTGTAAGAAAATTAGGTACGAAGATGGAAGCACACTTCATCCGGATTCCTTTTTTTTATTGTACGACGGGGGGGTGCTTTGCCTTCATCTCATTTGACTTTCAAGTAATAATAAGGCCGAAGGTGGAATCGCATTTCACCTGGAATCCTCAACAAACTGAGGAACTGGCAATCTTACCTCTGAATGCCGTAACAAATAATTTAAGAATTGTTGAAATCCTCAACAGATTGAGGAATTATTCCAATGAGGACAGACTTTGGCAAGGTGGTGATAGCAAGCTAGTCGGTTTTGAATCAAGTCCTACCAAACGAAGCACATATTTGTACTTCCCGGTATCGAACCCGGGACCTCTGGATCTGACACCAGTAGGCGAACCACTAGACCACAAAGGCGATCAAATGAGGGCAAAGGGCAAGATCCCTTTAACCAAAGACTTAGTCTTTGGTTAAAGGGCTAATGGCTTATCATCAGCAGCATCGACATCAGCATGCAAACCTCTCATAGCACTCATTATGGGAGGAACTGTGAAGAAATAAGTGCGTATTATCACCAGCTGAACTGTGAATCTTATTTTGGCCAGCGAATTACCATAGCTATTCAGCGTCGCAATGCAGCCAGTGCCTCGGGAACTGGGCAGTGTCTGGTACTGGTCTGAAACAGTTGAGTTACCAATAGATCTTAGATAATCCAACTGCTTCGCTTCCACATGTTTTGTTTGATTGTACATATATTTTAATTGTTTGTTAATAAATATATATTGTAAATAGTAATAAAACACCTTAATTTGGAAGAAGTGACTTTTTTTTGTTTATCATTTTAACATAAAGAATGTAGCCGACTTCTTTGTGTGATTTTTATGCAAATTTTGCATATGTTGATAGATGGTGTGGTTATTTATCACGATTTTTCTTTCATAACTATCAAGATCCATCTTCATCTGACATTTTTTTTCTGAGAACTGCAATTCATAGAAAGAAGTAAGATCTATCCCAGGATCCCACAAAAATAAAAACTAGAAATATGCGAAACACAAATATTACTAATAACATTATGTTATCTTCTTTTTATCCGCTATCCATACTCGTTAATTTTCGTGGACAGTGTTTTTATTCAGCAACCCATCTACCAAGCGTTGGGATTACGAACGCTTTAGTTTTTGAGGAAGCTTTGTCCAAAAGCTGTTGGTGGTCTTTCAGTGGAGAGCAAGTGGAATAAGGAGCTGGAAAGAAGAAAAAAGAAATTGAATTGAATGGCGGAATTCACTTAATCAGAGGGCCTATTACCTAACTGTTTCATTTGGGTTTCAATGGGTTTCAATTAAAATGCCTGCATTTCTGATTTTCTGAGGTCATGGTCCACCTACAGCTATTTAGCCTTAGAGGATGCTGACACTTGAAAAACACAAAAAGATAATTTTAAGGAAGGTTGTAGCATAATATAAAATTTGATATAGTCGATGATCTACTTTTGTTGCGAAAGCACTCTCGTCATTTGAAGTCTATTTGCAAGTCCAAGATAAATGTACGTTTCAGTGATAAAAAGGCAACTTTTATTTAGGTCTGAATGTAGGCAGCTTCTTTGTATCATGTATATACTAAGGTCACACCAGCACGATTATGTTGCGGGATGTGTTGGAATATATGTAACTTCGGAAAATCTCCATCATTCACAATAATCCTACCAAAATCACCGACAGCATATCGTTGTGATGTTTTGGTGCATCGAATTGTCATTGTATTCAAACCTCATTCTCCTTCGAGCCTCGAGATCAAGCGTTTAGCCAAACAACTTAACTATGTTCTTGTCATGACACCAACTTTTAACCGCTTCTATAATCTAAAGGTTCGCCTACCAGTGTCAGATCTCTCGGTCCCGGGTTCTTTTCTTTGGTGGTAGGACTTTGTTTAAGTCCACCTGGCTTGCTACCACCATCTTACCTATGTCTGTAGCCATAACAACAATTCTAAAAGTGTTGTGTTCTGGCACTTTAAAGGTGAGTTATGTTCCACCTTCGGCCTTATCATTACTTGTAATATACCCACATTTCAAGACAACAAAAAAGGCGAAATTTTAGCATTCATCTTTGTACGGACTATAATCATGACATGTTTTAACTTCGTAGGTGTTACCGTTTTCAATGTAGTGCTATAATTAACAAAATGGTTATCATCATATTTTTTTTATTCGATAATTTGCTATTAGTAATAAAATTTCAGCCAGCTACCTATTGCACTGGATACGACGGTGGCTTAGTCAGGGTGCCATCGTCTGTCTGTGTCTCTATTGTCTTAAGTTGTAATTTTATTTATTTTGATTGATTATGATGTGTAGGTATTTGTTTTGATTATTGTGTTATTAATGTAATTTAATTTCATTGTGTTTCCCATTATGAACCTGAGCTTGAAATAAACAATTTTTATCATATATTTTTATTACGAACCAAAATATATAGCCTGTCAGGTAGCGTAGGATAGTAAGAGAGTCTCGTCAGCAAATGTTGTATACGTAACCCTGAAAAGCATGCGATGTAGTTATTAAAATCCTCCCGCTTATTACCCGCTGATGTTTACTCACAGCTTTGAGTAGACATTTCCTTTGAAAAGGTACGTCCCTTTATTTTCGTAAGCACGCAGAGGAAACGGCCAGTTTCATTATGCTCGACCTCCACGCCCGCGTTTAGACATTTTGTGGTTTGGATTTCCACTTAGTTTTATTAACATTTTGTCAGGTTGATTTATTTCTACGTAAAAGTTTCCTCTAAGAAAACACAGAGTTATACCCGGTTGTAATAAAATGCTTGGAAGTTTTATTTGAGGATTGGTGATTCGGTTTTGACGACACTCTTTAGCTTTTGAGTATTCTAAATGCAAATTTGCCAACTTTAAATGGAGTGAAATTCTGTTTCTAAAACACATTCGATGGAAGATCTTTTGTAAGTTTTGAATAAACACTGCGAGAAGTTCCTTTTTTGGTACAAATAAGTCAAAGATGTTTGTTTTTAATATCTAACTAAAACTAAATATTCTAAGAGATAAACGTAGGAAAGCGTTTCTCTTTAGCAAGCTTTACAGACACAGAATATTGAGACACACGAATGCTTGTAATTTACAAATTTATAAGGAATTCGGTTTAGAACATCGAGACAAAAAAGTACACGGCAGTAAGTATAATATAAAATAATATAATTTAGCGTGGCAGTGCAGCTAGTCTATCACACAATGTTACACAATGCGTGAGTGTAACATTTTGTGTTGTTTAGTTATTCATTATTGTTTATATAACTAATGATGAAAAGCTAATAAAGAAATGTACTTTTAAATTTACAACGGGAGGTATGGATTATTGTATGTATTATACAATCATAATAATTAATATATTAATATGTAAATGAATATGCATCCATACCTTTCTTTGTAAAAACAAAAGTACATTTCTTGACTTTGACTGAATGTCACATCAACTTTTAAATTTTTAATCAACTTTTTGATTTGACTGTTTTCATAATTATTGTCGATATTCATTTTTTTCAGTTTGTAAATGCATTTGTTCATTTAGCAATTCATTTTATTTTATTATTTGATGAATATGTATTTATAATGCAATGGGTTTGTATGTGCTAATGTTATTAAATAAATACTATAATAGATTACTAAAAATTGCTTTTTCGGCTAGGGTTCACAGTGTTATCAGTAACTTTTTGAACTTCTTGTACTCAAGGAAAACAATAAATGAATATAAACATGAATTAATGACTAAACGGTAGAAGAAACAATAAATAAATATTACAGGACAAGCCCCAAAGCAAGCATAGCTGGATAAGATAAGATCAGCTTGAATTATAGAATTCAAGCTGATCTTTGCAGGAAGCTTTGAAGGAGTTCCAGTTAGTAATCTAGAACTTAAAGTCCGTGTGTCTCAGCAATCCGTTCGGGAATCCCGAGGGGCGAACACTCTAGAGGCACTTTTTCGGGACACGAAAAATGCATTTGTGATTCCGTCATAAGCGATTCTTACCATTCCTGGACGAAACGTTACGTGCCACCTCGTTTTACGGCCGTTCCAATTTAGTTTTACGAGGAATTCGTCTCTATTCCTTTTTGATTGCGGTGCTATTAAATTAGGGTGGAGAATTGGGTGGGAAAAGACTGTTTTTTTTAATTCTACGACGGGTAAGCACTTGGCCTTCATTTCACCTGGTTATATCACCTTGTATCGCGCTAAAGAAGTAGAGTTATGTTGCTTTGTAAATTTCAACATTAAAAGACATCATAACAAAACAAGATATGTTTTGAATGTTAAAATCACGAGATTGACTAGACTAGACTACAAACAGTATACTAAGTTTCACTTTGATGAGTGTGCAAAAGGTTACAACCCGTACCTCGTAGATGTGAAATTGTATCGAACGCATTGATTCGTCTTTAATTTAATCATACCTACATACTGGAAACTCGTTGCCCTCGTCTGTTTTTCCGCAGTAGTACAGTGGTATCTTGGAATTATCAAGTCCAAAGTGAATACGTTCCTTTTTGCCAACGTGGTCCATCTTAGGCAATATCTTTACTTATTATTCAAGTGGGCTAGTGGTCAAACGCTTGGCTATCACCAAAATATATTTGAGTACTCTAATCCGTAATGAGTAATCTAATCTGTTCCCACATCACAAGTTATGCTTAGTTTTGGGGGTAGATGGCGCTCTCAATAAATAGGTCTAATATCAGTTTTTTTGAATTATTGTACGACGGGTTAGCACTTGGCCTTCATCTCACCTGATTATAAGTTGAGATAAGGCTAAAGGTAGAGGTGCACTTCATCCTCAACAAACTGAGAAACTAGCTACCTTACCTCTAAATGCCGGAACACAACAATTTTAGAATTGTTAGTATGTTGACAGAATTAGGTAAGATGGTGGTAGCTAGCCAGATGGACTTAAACAAAGTTCTACCACCAACTAAACCAAGCTCAATATATTGTACTCCCTATGGGGATCAAACCCGGGACCTCTGGATCTGAAATCGGTGGGTTGAACCACTAGACGCGGTTTTACAGTTAGGCAGGACTTTCGCTACCTTTACAGTTGCCAGTGTTACCAACAGTCAAATATCCAAATAAACTCGAGTCTGAACTTATTCGTAACATTGTAATCTGGATTAGGACTGACGTAGATGGACGAGTGACTCAACGTATCAAGGCGCGGTTAGTGCCAGCCAAGCAAAACAAACTATGCTATTAATCTTGCGTAAGGATACTACATAGAGTTTGCTTTTATTGCCTGATACAGTGCTCAGTTTATCTTAACTAATCAAACCAGTACCCATACTTGGAGGCAAATGATGAAGCCAAAACTGGAGTACACTTTAAAAATAAAACATGAACAAATAATTGCACTGGCATGAAGGACATGAGGGCAACAAGTTTAACTCGTTAGGTGCTGCGCGTGCCACTCTCATGTAAACACACACCTTGAGTGTTTTACAGCGCCAATCTAGCTAACTCGTTGGGCGAAAAAAAAAACCGGTTTTGTAAGATATCAACTAACCTAACTTGATAAAAAAACCCTCATCCTTTTTCACGATGACAGAAGATGACACACTACACAGGCTGTACATCACTTAAACCTGTACAGATCGATGCAGATAGTCGGTACCGACAAGTTTGAACTTGTATTTTTTCTGAATGAGCGCATAAGATAAGGGAATATGCACCGGAAACCTGTATCTTTATGTTTTTACCCCTAGGTAAGATGGTCTGTCACCATTACAATGATTCTAAATTGTTGTGTAACCGCCATTTGGAGATAAGATAGTCAGTTCCTCAGTCTGTTGAGGATTCCGGGTGAAGCGCGCTTCCACCAGGCTTTATCATAACTTAACATCAGGTGAGATGAAGGCCAAGCGCTTCCTCGTCGTTCGTTATTAGTCAAAAAATGACTGCTTATGATTTGCACAAAAAGTTATATGAACCTATACACTGATTCCTAGCCTAATAAACCCACTTTTTATTTCCTGTACCAGAACCAAACAAAACTTATGTGTCCGTTTGAATGGGTCATCAGACTTTGTTTGGAAGCGAAATATACTGTGTATTGAACTGTATTATTGCCTATTACGACGCGGGACGAACCAAATTGATTTGGATTGGTATCTTCCAGTGCCAGCTTACAGCATCAATTTCTCCTGTTATTTTTTAATTGTAATTGGTCGGCTCTTGATCTTAAAACTTGGGCAAGGATTTGAGATCAACGATAGAGCAAGCCTACCAAGATTAGTGAATGAATGAATAAATGAACGATTGAATGAATGCATGAATGAATTAATGAAAGTACTTTATTGCAAGCTGGATTACTTAATAAATAAGAAAGTGCGTATTAACTCTCTTCTTGAAGACATCAGGTTATTTATTTGAATAGAAAAACGATCAAGACACTCTTTTATTTATAAATCGGAGAAGGTCAAGCGCTTCCCTGTCGTACAATAAAAAAAAAACTCTCAACGTAGAGTGTATCTCTAGTATTCAGCTGTGGGGCTAAATGGAACACACTATCAGTAAAACAATGCAACGATTCCAAAACAAGGTACTCAGTGCCATTGTGAATGCACCGTGGTACATCACCATCCATAGATTGTCTGAAAGAAATGTATAAGCCCATTGTATATTTTTGAAGTAGCCCAGTTTTATTTTGAAGCTCGAAAGTATTTTCGTTCATTCATTCATTTATTCATCAGGAATTACTTCTCCACCAGGACCTAGATATTGAGTCCGATTCTGTGGTCTAGTGGTTTGCCTACCGGTGTCAGATCGAGAGGTCCCGGGTTCGATCACCAGGGACGCTACTGCCGACGGCGAAGCCGATCTCCATTGATGGCTTTATATTAGCTCCATGAGAACTAGAAACGATTTTTACCGATTTAGGTATGGGTCATATCCGAAATGGCGTTTCCCATCTCAAAAGTGTACACATGTTATGAAACCTATCCGTTCAGTACATTTGACGGTAAAAATTAGACATACTACATAGTATAGATAATTGTCGTCGGTAGAACAGTTTATTATAAGTTTTCGGGGCGTTCGATTGAGGAACGTGTCCCGTCTGACTTACAACGCAATGCAGCCTAAATCTTAACCTACACTTCCGTATGATACCAAGTATACAAAAGACCGTTCGCAATGGTAATTTGATAAACTGTCGTTTTTTACATTGTTTTAATAATTTTTGAATTTAGAATAATTTTGAACCTTTGTAAATTCACATTAACCGTTTCTGTGTTTGTAATGCTTTGGTTCATTTATCACGCTGACTGACGCTTATACAATAACCACTGCTTAACAAACCTACAACGCCCAATTGAACGTGACGCTAAAGGATGGTTCACACATGCAAACGTAACGGCACAGTGGCGACACCGTCTTACATTTATGTTTTGGAGTTACAGTCTTTTGACGCGTTTGGGAAAAGTATAGGAGCATTTTTTTACAGTGCGCGCGCACTCTGACACCCAAAAGCAACACCATGAAGTTGGTTGGTCTCTCAAGTTTACGTGAGAACTGATAACTATATTAAAGGTAGTTCAAAGTAATGAGGTACCTAATCATTCAAATATATATTAATTTACGTGTTAATATATAAAAGTACATAATTAAATAATACGTGTTTTATATCATAGGAGATAAAAATGTAAACGAATATATTTTCTAATCTATTTAGTTAGTATAAATATGTATTTGTGTGTGATTTTAAATTATAAAGGTATGGTGTAAATGAGAATTTATTGGGAGTATTCGTGATAAAAGTAAAGTTGTTTATATAATATACATTTTTTTAGGTGGGTTTATAGATTAGAGGTTTAACTGTCGGTATGTTTTTTTAGTTGCAAAAAACATAAATATAAGATACGATATGCTTAAAACAAAAGTTAAATTAGTAATAGCATTCAGATCCAGAGGTCCCGTTCGATCCCCATGGGGAGTACATTATTATGCTTGGTTTGGTTGGTGGTAGGACTTTGTTTAAGTTTGCCTGGCTAGCTACCACCATCTTACCTAATTCTGTCGCCATAATAGCAATTCTAAAATTGTTGTGTTCCGGCATTCAGAGGTAAGATAGCCAGTTCCTTAGTTTGTTGAGGATTCCGGGTGAAGTGCGCCTCCGCTTTCGGCATTATCTTAACTTGTAACCAGGTGAGATGAAGGCCAAGCGCTTCCCCGTCGTACAATAAAAAAAACGGATCTGTGCCGTTCCGTTGCGGTGCTATGTCGCGTGTTGTGTGAATGGACCTTAATTGAACTTGCATACATGCTATAATGTATTCGGCGCTATGGGATTATTAGCATGATTAACAAACCTTAATTATTACAAGAGTCGATTCGGATGTTGTGATTCGACCACGACCACTGCCAATGGCATTAGACTAGGGCTGTCTGTTTCAATAGGAATCAATAACATGGAACATCCCTTTTATTTGACAGTCATCAAGTTGTCCAATATGTCTGAAAAATGCACTGAAAAACACGGGTCGCCGTGTTTTGCGTCCCAAAGCATTATTACAACTATTGAAATCACTTATCTATACCTAACTTCTAGTTTACTATATAGATAAGGACTAAACTGATGAAAAAAATCACCGAATCAAAACTACCCCACAACAGATTGCTAGTCCGTTCATATATACTATCTTAGGTATATGTGTTAAAATCCGAGATGTGAACATCCGTAAAAAAACCAAAATCACTGGCATATCTCTCAAGATTTTGGTTTTTTTACGGATTAGCAAGCTGAAGTGGCAGTGGGCAGGTCACATAGCTCGTGGAACCGATTTCCGCTGTGGGTTCACGGTGACCGCGATTAAACGCGAAACAGAGTGTAGACTCGATGGACCACCGAAATTGGGGCGGTCGCGGGGAATCAATGGAAGAAGGGGGCTCAGGATCGCTATTAATGCAGTTGATTGGGAGAGGCCCATGTTTTGCAGTGGACGTATGTGGGCTGATAATGATGATGATGATTCTTAAATAACTATTTGAAATCAAGATAATTATGAACGCTAGTTACCTAATCACCACTCTTGGTTCCATTTTATATATCCTTGTCAACCTTAGAGTAGGTATAATAATCAACGATGAGAATCACAAAAACTGTAAATTTTTGAAATTATTATTATCATGCTAAAATTATGGTTAGTTCGGTGATGTGAGCGTGGTTAATTAAATGTTAAATGAGAACCTTTGAATATGAAAACAGTACCTGGAATTTATGGTATTTCGTCGGAGGTGAAATAACAGACAAACAGACATTTTGTAAAGGCATACCTATAACGATGCTCTGTAGCGGCGAATTCGGTGACATAGCCTTACCATGAGTTACTGTTTCACCACAGTAACACTAGTAAACTACTGTTGTTTTTTTTTTAAATTCTTTATTAATGGGTTTGTTCAAAACTGAACATGTCACCCTGTAGGTACACAAAAACTACTGTTGTTACGTTACACAATTCACGTAACATATAATACGTATATATCATATAATACGATGAGACACAAAAGCCGAAAACCCTCAAGTTAATTTTGTGCCCGATCGGCACGAGCTACCGTCGCTAGCGGAGTGAGTAGTCTGGGCAAACTCTTTAGTTAATAGACTTAATAGAGTATTTTACTAAAGATTTAATTCAATTGTTATATTTAATTCTTGCAAATGAGCTTTAAAATAGATGTAGTAAAAATATTTTAATAAGAAACTGCGTAAAAAATAAATACACTTACCTACAACATTATTTTCTGTTTGTTTTTCTGTTTACATCTACTTAATAATTATTTACGTGTGTATAATATAATGTTTATGAACCGGTTTTTATTTGGTGTTATACCAAATAAAAACCGGTTCATATAATAATATCAAATCTACCGTTTGTTCAAAATCGTGACCAGAACACAAGGAGAAAGGAATGAACATTCTACATATAAGTACGTATTTATTTATCATATTTAATTAGGCACTTGTTTTTTACTGCTTTGCTTAACATTGATATTCTTGTCTTAACTGTCTGCTTATAATAAATTAACATTTAACATATATACTATAAAATGTAAATGCGTTATTCGTCATAAGAAAGAAATACGTATCTAAGTTATGTAGATGCGGGCTATGTGAGTAAGTCAAGTAAGACTGTGAATTTGGTAAAACGAATCTATAAATAAAATGTTAAACGGCTTTCGAGTTTCAATTTATTTCTCACTATCCGCTAGAGGCGCTGTATTACTTTCACAAATTCGTGTGATAGAAACACTCGTGGTACACACAGAACGTCGAGACAAGTACCTACTCGGTTGCTAGATGACAGTGGTCAGGGTTGTCACAATGGCGATAACACATCGAGGAAAAATTGTGGCAAAAATAAGAGATACCTACGGAAAATCCGATTAGAGACGCATATGTGCGGGATTTTTGTGTTATTTCTCGTTTATTGTCCGTAAGTATGTATTAATTGGCAAGCCTCATAGCTCAGTTGGTAGTAACTCTGCCTTCTGCGGCTATGGGTTCGATTCCCACCCAGCACAAACATTTGTGTGATGAATATCGATGTTTAGTCTGTGGTTGGGTGTTGTAACATATAGCGTACCTATGTATTTACAAAGTATTTTATCCGAAATCTAGTTCCATTATTACAAGCTATGCTTAGTTTGGGGCTATGTGTGAAAATAATGTGCTGTAAAAAAATAAAAAATTACATACATTTGTTTCGAGGATTGTAAAACCAAACGGTATATACGCTCTGAAAATTTAGTCCAGAATAAATAAAGCAGCCACGATGCTTTAATTTTATTTTATTATAGCTCTTTAACTCTAGGCTTGCCTGTCTTTGCGCAAGTAAAATTAACTACGGAGCATAACTTAAAAAAATGTTTTTTAGTCTGAAAAATAAGGACGTAGCATTACATAACAACTCATGTAAACTAGTGATTTCACGGCAAATTTCCTTTTATTCCAGCATAATCGCGATAAACTCTAAATTATTCAATTATTTAAAATAAGTATCGCAAGAAGGAAGGCCGTTATTGCCTCTGGCGTCGTGCCACGCGATATGAACTTTGATAATTCAAGCGAAAACATTTTACGCGGCAGAGTGGAAACAGCAGTTTCTCGTGGTACCTACGAACCAAGATTTTAATGAAATGTGATCAAAAAAACAAGTCTGCAATAAAAATGCATGCGGGTGAAGTGCGCCTCCACCTTTGGCCTTATCTCAACTTGTTACCAGGTGAGAAGAAAAAAAATAAACTCATCTGCAGCGCAGAGCTCGGAGCGGCAACACGTCCACAGAAGGCTCATAAGAAGAAGCAGAAGAATCTTAGCAGCGAGACTATTTTTTCCTGAGGGTGCCTCGTGTAGAAGCGAAACACGTGTCAATTTGATTTTTTCATAGAGATTTGGCGGATTTGTCACTTAATATTTTTTCTGTTTTCAGATATTATTTTGAAATATGGATCTCCGCAAAATAACGCCTGAATCAATGAGCTATCTTAGGTGAGATGAAATCCAAGCGCTTCCCAAGCGTATAGTAACAAAACAAGAAATGGAACTACCTAAGGTATCATTTATTTTCTGATAGATATCTCTGATAGATTCTTTACTTTGAAAATAATTGAATGAAAATAAGTAAGTACCTATTATTGACCTCTTTAGGCGCGTTGAGCTGTTTTCTGGCGAACATAAATCATTTACCTCGCGTCATCGTCACAGTACGCTTTTAATGAGCTATGTATCGTAGAGCTATTCGATTATTATTTTTGGTTTACAAATAAGTGTTAATAATTAAGTTTTAGCTGGTCATTAGCACTTCTTTAAAAAACCAAAATTAATTCAAAATTAATTAATCAAATAGCTCGAAGATACAATTCCCAAGTTACTTAGTTTTCACTTCTATTGGCAGTCCCCAAAGACTGCCCCGCATGTTTTTTTTCTAAGGAAGCAAGCCTTCAATGTGCTAATATGAGCGAATGTGATGGTGATAATATCAACGCTGTGTGCGAAAAAAACAACCAAATAAACCAAAGAAATAGGTACATTGAACATAAAACTTCACTGTGGTTATTTCAAAGTTTACGCAATCAACGAGCTCTGTTTCGAAAGTCTATTTCGTATTCGTAAGCATAAATCTTAAAACTTCATTAGGTTTATACGTTTTTCCTGTCGATGTTTACGATTTAAAAGGTTTTCGACGTGAAATATTGCCGCCGTCGGAGTTTCGAAGCAAGGATTGCTTCAGATGTTGAACTGTCGTAGTTCGAAGGCTTTTATACACATACCAGGCGAGAAAACTGTAACTTGTTCTTTTGTAAAAATTGCAAAATGATATAGATTCTGACATTGCAGGACTCCGTTATCTCATTTAACTACTCTGTGGTCTAGTGGTCCAACCCACCGATTTCAGATCTAGAGGACCCGGGTTCGATCCCCATGAGTACAATATTGTGCTCAGTTTGGTTGGTGGTATGACTTTATTGAAGTTCGTCTGGCTACCACCATCTTACCTAATTCTGTCGCTATAACCACAATTCATAAATTGTTGTGTTCCGGCATTCAGAGGTAAGATAACCAATTCCTCAGTTTGTTGAGGATTCCCGTTAAAGTGCGCCTCCACCTTCTTCCTTATCTTAACTTGTAACCAGGTCATATGAAGGCCTAGCGCTTCCCCGTCGTACAATAAAAAAAAATCTCTGATATTTTTTTCGAGGCTTGCCTGGGGAATTACCTGGGCGAGTTTAAGGTCGACAATGGAACGAGTTTTTCAAAAGCTGCCTAGTAAAATCACTGGCTCCAGCGCACTGAACACAATCATCTGGCTAACCTACCAGCTTACCTAAGTCATGTCGTCATAGCAACGTTTCTAAATTATTGTGTTTCCCCATAGAGGTAAGATCCTAAGGCTGTTGACAACTCCGGGTGAAGTGCGATCCCACATTCGGCCTTATTATAACTTGAAACCAGGTTAGATGTTTAGCCTCACAGCACAGTTGGCAGTAACTCTGCCTTCTGCGCTGGTTGTGGGTTTGATTCCCACCCAGTACAAACATTTGTGTGAAGAATATAGATGTTTGTTCTGTGTTTGGGTGTTGTATGATAAGTATGTATAATACATAAAAGTATTTGAGTATTCTATCCGTAATCTAGTTCCCATCATTACAAGCTATGCTTAGTTTGGGGCTAAATGGCGCTATGTAAAATGAATGTCCAGTTATATAAAAAAAAAATCCTAGTTAGTTTATTACAAAGGTTTGTAGAATATAAAGTAGTGCAAGTCTTTTAGTAATTCTTTAAAAAAACTTCCGCAGCTCAGGCTAGCCCTAGTGTGGGGTCCTCTAGCAATTGTATAACTAATTTAAACTTATTGGCTATAAATTAATTTGAATTTGATACATAAATGAATAATTGGTAATTGAATAGTTTTGTTTTTAATATCGAATATCAATTTCAGCGAAACAACAAGGACTGAACCAAAATAATAATGCGACACCGATCGTAATTTTAAGCCAATCAGCCTGTTAATTTGGCAGTTTGGGTAAATCGAATCAGTTAAATGACGTCATCGATTTTAGTGAGGGCTAATTAAAAACAGGGATAGCCCAAATCATTGCACAAAATAGCTCTGAGCGTGAATCGTAGCTTTATCCAATGAATTCACTTTAATCAAAATCATCTCATTAGCTTATCTTTGTGTGGTTACCATGGATGTTTGTTCTGTGCTTTGCTGTTGTATAAATAAATAAATACTACAGGATATTAAATTCACACAGCGCCATCTAGCCTCAAACTAAGCATAGCTAGCATGGGAGCTAGATTACGGATAGAATACTTATATACATTTTATTTTGTTAATACATACGTATTATATAATACAACACCCAAACACAGAACAAAGATCTATATTCATCACACAAATGTTTGTCCTGCAACAACAACCACTGCGCAGAAGGCAGATTTACTATAAACTGAGCTATAAGGCTTGTATATTGTAATAATTTTGATAATTGCACGACAGGGAAGCGCTTTGCCTTCATCTTACCTAGTGTCAAGTAATGATAGGCCGAAGGCCGAGGCACACTTCAACCGGAATCCTTAACAGACTGAGGAACTGGCTATTTTACCTCTAAAATGTCGGAACACAACAAATAATCATTGTTGATATGGTGACATACATAGGTTAGATGGTGGTAGCTAATCAGGAGGATTTCAGGGGTTAATCAGACCCATCTAAATGGAAAAACAGCCGTGACATCCGTCGTCGTGGCTCAAGAATCTACCACTCCAACTTTGTTTGTTTGTGAGAGAAATAAATCATTTCATATCAACCGAACAATTAAAACAATCTAAATTCATATTTGTTGAGAGATGGTAGCTCGTTTAATTCATTGGCTAAGGTTCATTTAGATATTTTTTTTTTTTTTACAGGGCATTCGTTTTACACAGCGCCATCTAGCCCCAAACTAAGCATAGCTTGTAATATGGGAACTAGATTACGGATAAAATACTTAAATACTTTTTGTAAATACATACGTACTATATGATACAACACCCAAACACAGAACAAACATCTATATTCATCACACAAATGTTTGTCCTGGGTGGGAATCGAACCCACAGCCTACAGCGCCGAAGGCAGAGTTACTACCAACTGAGCTATGAGGCTTGTCAATTTATTAATTTATTTAGATATTGATCTATTCAATACAAAAATAAGTAAGCTTAAACGCTTACTTAGTGGTAATCATTAGTATAACTTACTATTTTATATCTGTCGTCTACTGTCTGTTTCTTTACTACCAATTAACTTCATTTATCTATATGTGATTTTTTTTATAGCCTTCCTGCATGGCTACATACACTATTTAACTTACTACTATATATGTTTAGCTGTAAGTTTTCCTAAAATAAAATAAACTCCCGCTAAGCATCGCCATTCCCTTCATAACGTTATTAATAAAATAAAAAATATGACAGGACAAGAATTTTACACAGCGCCATCTAGTCCGAAACTAAGCAAAACTTATAATTTGGGAACTAGATAATGGATATAATACTAGAATACTTATTTTTGTTTTGTTATTACATACGTATCATACAATACAACACAGAACAACAATCAATATTCATCACACAAATGCTTGTCCTGGGTGGGAATTGAACATATATTAAGCCTAACAATTTTAAGTCTCTCCATTTGTATTACTTACTAATTAAAATCAAATGAGTGACGGTACAACTAATTTCTTTCGAAAAAATGTCAAGACTAATAAACTACGAGTATAAGTGTGGCGCCCTCCGGGTTTTCAAAAATCTTGCTTTTGATTGAGGCGACACGTGAACCAAGGGCTGATTATTATTTAGACCAGCGAATTAGTATAGCTATTCAGCGTGGCAATGCAGCCAGTGTCTTGGGCTTCTGTCTGATACTGGTCTGGAACAGTTGAGTTAGGTAGTCTGACTGATTTGTACAAAGTAAGTTTAATTGTATATTTTATTTAACAAACTTTATTAATGTTGATAAACTATAATAAGACAATACGCGATAAAGATTCAATCCAGCCCCTTTTTCATTCAACGTATTGCAAAATGTTATAACTGTTTTCGCAACTCATATATCTTGCCAACCTATTAGAAAAATATACGGCCTCGGCCAGCTAAACTTTCTAAATAATTCACTATCCAAAATATATGTACTTCGTCTAACGTTATTTTTGTAGCTCGTACTTCATAAATTTCATTACAAGTTTTTCTGAAGACCCATTAACTTTCGGCCACACTTACGCAACCATGCTAGGAGGCAGTATATATGTCGCATGCAATTTGATTCCGCAGCTAACATACGGCGTCAGATTAAAAATACTAAAACTTAAAAATGCTATATAATATGCCGAAGGCGAAATTATGTGGTTACTTTTATTTTTAGACGGAGAGGTGCTTAGCCTTCATCTCACTTGAATTTTCAAGTTACGATAAGGCCGACGAAACGCAAAACAGTGGCATATTTTATTTATCGACTTTCAAAAAAAGGAGGTTCGTCAAATCGTCTTTTTTTATTTTTATTATGTATGTTCCCCGATTATTCGAAGACGCCTAGACCGATTTGGAAAATTATTTTTGAAAGGGGTGTTTTATACTTCACAGGTGGTCCCATTGACATCAGGTCAGGATCTGATGATAAGATCCTGGAAAAATCGAGGGAACTCTTCAAATATTTAAGGCACACTTGAAGCGTTTTGAGTGTATTACCTCAAAAGTAAGGAAAAAACAGACCCTATAAAGGATCACGCGTCTGTCGGCTGTCCGTCATCTGTTATCTGTCATCAAATTAATTGGAAAAATACGTCATCCAGGTAAACGAAATTGTTTAATATTATTTGTTGAAGTCGGTTTTCTGTTTAGTTTTTAAAACGTAATTATTTGATCTAATATTGAAATATATAAAATTGACGCGTAGCTGACTGATTGACTGACATCAACGCACAGCCTAAGCCGGTGGTCTTAGAGAATTGAAATCTTCAGGGTTCCTTCCTTGTCGTAGTGCAAGCGTTCACTAAGCAAGGATTTTATTCAATTCCCTCGAAATGATGGGAACGAAGTCTCGAGCGAGTCTCGGGCGTTTCCCCAGTAATTAATATTATAAACGTGTCAGCTTATAGTGGCAGATATAGTGGAGTATGTGAGGCAGAAGACGAAGTTATTACTGAGGATCGAGCAGTTGGAATCTCACCATAATGATTTTAAATCGTTTGTGTTGCGAGTCTCAACTGATCATCTATTGAACTTTATATAAATATATAAAGAATATAAAGAAGTAAATATTTATTAAATAATAATATAAAAATATTTATTACTTTATATAAAGAAGAACTTTGGGCGAAAGTTGTTGTGTGTAGAAGGTATCGCGGACGCTTATTAAACACAACACTAGTAACTTGTTGTGTTGTGTCACGACTTTAAGTGCCAATAAATAATTAAAGAATAGTTAATTATGTAAGTTCGTTTTTTAAAGTATATATTACTATGAGCCATTGACAAAGTTAGAATAAGATCTGTAACTTTTTTATGGTTGCCTTAAATAAAATAAACTACACTCGTGAGCAAAAAAATCGACTCAGGACGCACGTTCGTGGTTAAAAGACTCTAGCAAAAAATCTGAAGCTTTCATTCTATTTCTGATTTTAACATATCAAAGCTGTTAGCTTTAAATAAGTGGTCTACGTTGTTGTTTAAAAAAATTTTTGGTAAAGAAAAAATATTAGATGAGAACGAGTCTTAAACAATGAAAAACATGTGATAATTAATAGTAAAGAAAATACAAGCTTAAATTCGTCAAAATATTAATTTAATTTTAATTAACTTATCAATATTTAGTGTTCCCTCCACTGGCCCTAATAACAGCTTCCAATCGCTTCTTCATGGATCGAATAAGTTTCTTTACTCGATCTTGTTCGATGCTATCCCATTCTTCAACGAGAGCCGATTGGAGGTCCGATTTTGTGGCTGGTGCAGGATTAGTCTAGCCCGAACTTTCCTTTTAAGTTCATCCCACAAATGCTCGATAGGATTTAAATCCGGGCTACGCGCTGGCCAGTCCATAGCGGCAATCTTGACCTCCTGTAAATACTGCCGGACGGCACCTGCAGTATGTGGACGGGCGTTGTCGTGCATTAAGATGAAGTTTTCGCCTATGAAACCGCCGTAGGGAACGACGTGATCCCCTAAAATCTCTTCGATGTATCGGTTTGCCGTCAATCCTCCCATTCAACCGCCAGTTTCAATAAAAACCAACTCTGTTTTTGCCTCCATTGAAATGCCCGCCCACACCATCCAGGAACCTCCTCCAAAAGCCACATTTTCTTTGATGCAGCACTGCGCGAATCTTTCTCGAGGTCTTCTGTAGACTCTCTCCTCTAGTCCTCTTCTATCGCTACCATGTAAGCACACTCTGCTTTCGTCTGAGAAGAGAAAGGAGCTCCATTGTTCATCAGTCCAATCAACGTGTTCTCTGGCAAATCGTAGGCGGGCTGCTCGGTGGGCTGGGGTTAATCACAGCCACTCCTCGCGTTTCTCTGAGCTCTTGTTGGACTTAAACGCCAGAGAGGGCCCAATTTCTCAGCGATGTGGCTGACAATTAATTGGTCATCTCTCTCCGATGTGCACTTTTTTCTTCCAGAACTGCGTCTTCGATTAAAGTTACCAGTTTCTTGGTAACGACGGTAAACTCTGGAAACAGCAGACTGGCTCATGTTCAGCGCACGTGCCACTTCACGCTGACTCTGGCCTTGTCGCGATAGGGTAACCGCTTGAGCAGCTTCATCATTTGTTGTGTCCATTTTCAGGTAGAATTCTTGCTTGTTGATAACGGAGATGTGTATCGGTTGAAGTTTGACGGCTAACTGATAAGGGAGGGTCATATTGTTGGGTTGTGCGAGCAAGAAACATTACAATATTTTATATCATTTTGAAGCTATCTTTTAAACTATCTGCTTTAAGATATTATTAAGAAAAAAGCGCGTTCAGTTTTTTTGCCAGTGACTTGCGAGTGCAGGTGTGTCGCCTGAGTCGATTTTTCTGCTCACGAGTGTATATTCTCCATAAACTGTCGAACAAAGACATGCAGTAGGATCTTTTACTTAGTTACTTAGTGTTTATATCGTCGGAGGCATTCTATGATTGAGTCAAATGTCTTGTCAATGTAAGTTCAATATGAAGAATGTAACGTAAGAAATTCAACGATAATGAGAGCTTATTCACAAAAAAATAAAACAATAGGTACGTACAAAAACTAACTCTATACAAGGCATGCAGTCAGACGTAACAAACGGTCTTTAGGTAATTCAACTGTTTCAGACCAGTACCAGACAAAAGTGCTCATGACACTGCATAGCCACACTGAATAGCTATTCTAATTTGCTGGCCTAAATAAAAAGCAGCTCTAGGGTCACATGTCGAGAATAAAATTAAAAAAACAGTATCAAAAGTCCGCAAGAATAAATTGTTTGCTTCACATAAAGCCTTAGCGTTCCCAAGCAACTTAAAACTAATATGCAGACGTGCAATCGATATTTTATGACCTGATTTTATGTAGTTCTAAAATGTGACATTGTAGTAAAGAAGGTTTTTTTAATACCCATCTTTCTCGCTCAGGTATATCCGAACCATTCAATAGTAGCTCACTAACTCGGTATTGAAAGCGTAAACTTGTAATATATGTAAATTACAAGTCAAACTCAGTATTGTGAGCTGTCTCCAACTAAAGTTGGATTATGTTATCGACATGGAATTACTTCCAAGCTTAGTTTGTGCTTCAGTTGGATGTCAAAAGTCTTTGAAAACAGTATAAGAACCGTTTGCAAAATAACTTTGCCTACACTTTTTCATAATGGACAATCTACACTATTTGGTGTGTGGTGTCCGAGATGCAAACATTTCATTCCAAACTTTGAGCCCCATTTTGAACACATGCAAAATTTTTAAAAGGGGCGTCTACACAGCAAGGCAAACCTTCATACCTTCAAAATATTAAGTCTGGACAACCAGTGGCTTAGGCTGTGCATTGTATCGGCATTCAGAGGCAAGATAGCCATCGGCATTCAGAGGCAAGATAGCCATCGGCATTCAGAGGTAAGATAGCCAGTTCCTCAGTTTGTTGAGGATTCCGGTTGAAGTGCGCCTCCACCTTCGGCCTTATCTTAACTTGTTACCAGATGAGGTGAAGGCCAAGCGCTTCCCCGTCGTACAATAAAAAATTAAAAAAGTATCAAGTTGTATCAATCATTCAGTCAGACACTCATGACTTTTTCTTTTATACAGTAGATACACATAAAATGTTGTAGAGTAGACTTGTGCTTGAATATATTACCGCACTTTAAGGAATAATTGTTTGGAAGACTTTTTTTATTTAACTTGGCTGTAACAATAAAAAAAAAATAGTCCAAACAATTTTGCCAAGAATGTTTGGCAAGAAAAGAAAGTAAGGATGTGGCCTAAGATGGAGCTTCTCAAATCGTACTCCTCATTTCTAAGGGTCGTGTTTCCCCTGTGGAAGTAACTTGGTTCTGACAATCTTCCGCCAGCTACATCTGTCCTTGGCGGCGTGAATGATGAAGATAGAGCATACTGATCTAAAAGGAGCCTATTCACTCTGGACTTATAGGGTCCATGATTGTACTCGTGCAAACAGATAAGGGCAAAGAGTTCCATTCCTTACCGGTATCAATTTTCAAAGTAGAACGATGTAGCTTGCTAGTCTAGAAGATACTGGTTCACTCTTACTACTCATGAAGGTCAATAATCTAGAAAAGTCTGACGCAACCGTCGTTATTATTCCTTTTCATGATAAGGAAAATATTGATTCTCAGACTTAGAAGCCTGAGACACCTGTTGTAGGGCTACCTACATGAGCTTCTTTTTACCGATACTGCAAAGCGTGTGATAATTGAATTGTATAGATATAGATTGCAGGCAACACAAATTAAACACTAAAATGGGTGAGGTTGATAAATAGCAATTGAATGAAAGCAAAATTACATGTATCGAAACTATTTATACAAAACTTTACACGCTGTAGTTCAAGTGCTGTTCATATTCAGTGATATAGACATAAAAAAATGAAGCAATTATTTTGAACATTCATGCAGTTCGCAAAAGTTGATTTTGAAAGGAAATTAAAAACCTGAAGTTAGGTACTTCAATGACTTATTTATTGTACACAATTTAATAAGAAAATTACAGGAAACTTACAGCTAAGTACACAAAATATGATTTATTAAAATACAATTAAAATAAATTGACATAAATTTACTATAGGTATGAACTTTCAAGTAAAAATATCAAAAATATGGGCTGGATCTTATTTAGGCCAGCGTATAGCATAGCTATTCAGCGTGGCAATGCAGCCAGTGTCTTGGGCACGCTTCTGTCTGGTACTGGTCTGGAACAGTTGAGTTACCTATAGGCCGTTTGTAACGGTCCTTAGGTAATCTAAAGTTTAATGGTACTTTTTATTAAGATATCGAATGGATTATCTACAAAATTAATATCTTATAGATAACCCAGTAATTATATAATATATCAAATATTCGATCTTCTTAAAGATTTGGTATGATGTCTCTACTATTCTATGATTAAAAAAAACGGGTGAGCTCTAACTTGGGTGTTCTCTAGGCTTGCATACAAAGAGAAGGTATACGATGGAGCAGGCTTTAACTTCCTTTCCCGCGCACTTACATTGTCAGGAAGTTGATAGTCAGGGTATAAGTCCTACCACCAGTGCTGTGATCATTCAGCCTTAACCGCAAAGAAAAGTCAGCATTAATATTACATAAAAATAACATCAAAGTTCCCCATAATACATCTACTGTCAATCATGATCCTAGTTACCCCAAAACAACATTCTAACAACATCATAATGAAACATATCTACTGTCAATCAGCCAGTCTGTTGCGCAGCTAGCTAAGTGTAGGCTTTCATCCGTTCAACTTCCGCTTACTTATTGAAATTCCGCGTACAAGTGGCTTCTGATTTCGAGCCAGCGCGCAGGTGATATTGCATTTGTAACATAAGCTAAATCTATTTTCGCTTTGTGGATCTCGGTTCTATGAAACCCGGCACATATATCCGTATCCATTCATAACAATATTATAAATGTGTCAGTAACTTTGTTTGTTACATTTTACGACTAAAAGGTTTTACTTTACGACGGGGATTGCTCTTGGTCTTTATCTCACCTGATTTTTAAGGTATAAGCCGAAGATGGTAGCACACGGCACCCGAATTCCTCAACTAATTGAGGAACTGGCTATCTTACCTCTAAATGCCGGAACACAACAATTTTAAGAATTGTTGTTATGGCTACAGAATAAGGTAAGATGGTGGTAGCTAAACAATGCAATATATCTTAGGACATAATACACAGGAAGGCGATCTGCCTTCCTGTGTATTGACATAGACTAGAAATAGAAACGGCCCAAAACTCGATCCTTGTGGTACACCTATGTTAATGGATGTTCCTGAAGATCTGATATCAACAATGTCCACTACCGGTTTTTTTGGTAAATGTAGGTACTTATATGTTTTAGTGTATACTATTTTTGGTACTGAAGTCAAAACAATAGTTTTTCCATTTTTATCTGTCAGTCTGTTTTGAACGCACTCAATGCTGAAACTACTGGATGGATTTCAATTAATCTTTGTATAATTATTAGGCACATAATATTAATCAATAATCATTGATTATAAATTAAATTTATGTTTATATTCAACTTCATATTTACTGCCACACTGTTATTTACTATCATTGAGGTGTATGGAGATGACAGCTTGACCACATATATTGCGATTTTTTTCCTGTGAACCCACAGATATTCATACCGCAGGTCCGAAGGAATAATCATTATTATAAAAAGCAAAAATAACACAAAAATACTTATTTCAAATTAAAGAGTAGCGGTGTGATTATAATCGGATGAAATATAAAAATAAAGTAAATGTCAAAGTGACTTTAAGTGTAAAGTGACTGCAAATGTCAAAGTGACAGTAAATGTTTAGTTTTAAAAATGACGCCTTTTCCCGAAACCAGTGAAGATGGAGTTACTATTCAACTTGCGCGGACACCACACGGCAACATTTCACAGTGTCTATTTCGCATTGTAAATTGTGGTGTTCGGATTAAATTAGCCAGTTAGACGCTATCTCTGTCTGACCGCAAGTTAGTGTCAGTGGTTACCTCTGGAATTCAACATAGGTTTGATTTGTTATTTTGTAACTTTGAACCATTATCTTTCGCACATTACCGGGTCATACAAGCCAGGACATGTAATTTTGTTTTCTAATACGAATCGAATATTTCCTTAGATTTTTTTTTGAATTAGATACATTGTTATGGCAGAATTAGGTAAGATGGTGATATTTAGCCAGGCGAACTTAGGCAAAGTCCCACCACCAACCTAAATATTGTACTCCCCTGGTGATTGAACCCGGGACCACTGGATCTGACAGATCCACTTTGGGTCGCTGCACAGCGCAGACGTACGGCAGGTTAAAACCCGTTCCTCGTAGTTTTTTTTTTATTGTTAGGCTGGGTAGCGCAAGTCATCAGTCATTAGTTTTTTATTGCTGTCATCAATGGTCATCAATGGTTTAGCATAGTGGGTCTTGTTACTAACATTAGTATAAATAAAAATATTACAGGACAATAATTTCACACAGCGCCGTCTCATCCAAAACTAAGCATAGCTTGTAATATGGGAACTAGATTACGGATAGAATACTTATATACTCGTTTTTTGTAAATACATACTTATCATACCTACAATACAACACCCAAACACAGAACAAAAATCTATGAATCGAACCCACAACCTACAGCGCAGAAGGCGCAGTGCAAGTGTCCCAACTGAGCTGTGAACTCTCACATCATTTAAACCAAGCTGGACATGCAACAAATTTAGGTACAAAAAAAAATATTTTTCTATAATTAAATTCATATTATGTCTGTTGATGACTCAGCGGTGGTAGATTAAAAGTACCACTACTTTCAACTGTATAATTGGTTTATTTTATATAATGAAAATAAGGTGCGTACTTGTTTTGTCATTCTCTTAAAATAATAGTAATTTTAAATATGGTGGCTGCGCAGGCTTGCTTGGTGGTCCAAGAGAGGCGGTGGTTTTATATGTTTTGTCTCTAACGTGTTCGATGGAATATAAACATTGTTCAATATATATGTCATGCGAGTTTAATCCAATTTCAATTTTAATTTAACAATTTTTACACTGTGACATTTTAATAATTTTAATATTTGCATGCTGTTAAGTTGATCATGGCTGTACAACCTAATTACAATTTGTCATCTATATATGTTACACCCATGTTCGCAAATAAATGATTATTATTATTATTATTATAATATAATTCAAAACTAAATTACTTTTAATTAATTGGCATTTTTTTTACGCTTGGGCTTTGCCTCTGGTCTCAAGCTTTGATTAGGACAAAGGTGCCAAAAGGCCTAAGGCGCAAAACTCTCAGAATCCTCAACAGTATGAAAAACGTTATTATTTAGCGGTAAGAATCTAAATGCCGGAACACAACAAATTTAGAATTGTTGTTATAGCGACAGACTTAGGTAACATGGTAGAAGTTAGCCAGGCTGACTTGAACCCTCCCGGGGTCCGCTACTGACCCCGGGAGGGTTCAAGTCAGGCGGCTGACACATTGTGGCATGTGCAGCCGTAGCACCACGAGTGCTGGGGGCGACTGTGGGTGTCGTTCCCGGGACGTGCATTAAAGGCGATATGCGAGGGGGGCACCGAAATGTTCTATAGAGTTGTCGGAGCCCCTCGACACGCATCGAGGCCGGCCACCGGGGTGGTTTTAGTGAGTCGACGAGCCCGTCATCCTCACACTACCCTTTCGCATCCCTCGGTGCGTTAGGGTGTCTGCAAACAGATTTCCCCCCGTTAAAAAAAAAAAAAAAAAGGTTGACTTGAACAACGTCGAATATCGACCAAACCATGCAAAATATTGTAATCCTCTGGGAATTGAACCCGGGAACTCTAGATCTGACACCAGTGGGCAAGTTACTAGACCACAGTGGTGTAAGATGTTCCATTATGCCTTTATCTTTGCTGGTAAGGGATGAAACTCCTTGCCGTCCGTTTTTCCGCTCCAATAAAAGACTCTCACGCGGCTACGATTGTGCGTACTCGTACGTTCTCGTTACGTACTCTCCGACTTTCCAGACAAATAAATACGGAAGCCATGCAGTTACTCACCGAAATATATTTCTTTACGAGACAATTAGTACGGCTGTCGATTTTTCGATGCATAAAGTAATAAAATTATTCAGGAAGTACAGTGACGATGCAGATAAGCTATTAGTTTCGACATAAAGTCTCACTCAAATCTCCCTTGAACAATGTGTAGCGCTACATTTTGTAAGCTTCGTTTTGATTTATTGTATTAGTACGGCCAGCTGTAGCACAGGGTGCGGTTTATTTGAAGAGAAAACTTCTTCGTGAAAACAGGCGCGTTGGGCATTTTTTTTTGACGGGAAAAAACCATTGAACCTCGTGACACCGACACCTTACCGACACCACTTTTGACACATTTGACTTTAAGCACAATGTCACGTTAACTTTACGATCCAATGTTCGAAGACTGCTTGACTCTTTTGTAGTATCTCAGTTTAATAGTAGAACTTTCAAAGATTTTCTAAATTGGTCGGATTATATTTTATCTATACCAAACTGTGATATTGATAAAAAATGAGTAAATGCGAATCCAAATTTAATTCTGTTAAGCACATAACCATCCATTTACTATTACTAAGTAGATGGACAGATTACATTCCGGCTATGACTATGTAGGTACATGTGCAGTAAATGTGTATGGCCTAAATCATGACGCACTATTGAGATATTTGAGATTTCCCGTCACATATTTCGCCTGAATTCTCGGCCTTAAACCCCTTTCATACTAAATTGATTCTTCGTATATTGTTATAAGGCTTGGTTTTAATTGAACGTGAGCTGCACTGACTGACACAAGCACGCTGTACAGTGATTGAATTCTCGGCCTAAAGCCCCTTTTATACCAAATTGATTCTTCGTCCATCGTTATAAGGCTTGGTTTAAATTGTACGCGAGCTGCACTGACACAAGCACACTGTACGACTGTACACTGTACCTCACGGGTGCAAACATTGTTACCTGCATCCAATTAGTTCGTCGGAGCTAAATTGTAAATCCGTGAATCGCGCCAGGTTCAGTCCCGATTCGCTAAAGTTCTCTTTGTATGAAATTCACTCCAAGCAAACGTGCTTCACAACTATACATATGTGATGAATACTTAGATAGACATAAAGAAAATACTACAGAATAAGAAATGTACAATAAAGAATTATATAATTAAACAAAAATAATCTTTCAGAGTGCCTCTTGGTAGAGGCGTCTTGACGACTTGCATTATTTCCTGTCTTGAGCGACCATAATCTAGATTGGTCTTGCAGCGATAATAAATAATCATTAACAAATAAATATTACAGGACATTATTTTTTACATAGCTTTAATAACATTAAAATCAAATGGCCATCAACGATGTTGAAGATATGAATATTCAGATTTTCATAATATTGAATTTGATTCGTATATACCTATATATATATATATATACCCACCCTCTAATGAACTCAATCAAAATAATTTTCGCACACTATGAGATGATTGCAGATATTATATTTTTTTATAATGTACGTCGGCGAAGCACTTGGCTTTCATCTCACCTGGTTATAAGTTAAGATAAGGCCGAAGGTGGAGGCGCACTTCACCCGGAATCCTCATAAAACTGATGAATGGGCTATCTTACCTCTAAATGCCGGAACACAACAATTTTAGAATTGTTATTATGACGACAGAATTAGGTAAGGTGGTGGAAGCTAGCCACGCGGACTCAAACAAAGTCCTACCACCAACCAAACCCAATACCCCTGTACCCCTTTGTACCCCTGGGGATCGAATCCGGGACCTCTGGATCTGAAATCGGTGGGTTGTACCACTCGACCACAGAGGACTTATTGATGTAAAACATAAACAAACAAGGAAAACAATCGAATCATAATAACAATGGCCGGGCTTTTCGCTTAAAGATACTTTTACCAGAAAATCTTTGGATGGAATGGACTGTTAGATTTAAGATGGGGTGTGTAACAGTTTTTTTTTTTATTAATTGTACGACGGGGAAACGCTTGGTCTTCGTCTCACCTGATTACAAGTTAAGATAAGGTGAGGGAGGAGGCGTATTTCACACGGAATCCTCAACATACTGAGGAACTGGTTATCTTACCTGTAAATGATGATAAAAGTCATTGCTGTGAGCATTCAGCCGTGACCACTAAGTACCTGATTATTTGGGCTGATTATCTGTTGTAATCAGCACTACTCGATGGCCTAATGTAATACCTCATAGGGACATCGGGAATGCAATTGACAGGTTATCTATGCTTGAATTGAAGCTAATACAATTATGATACTATTACTAGCTGCTGCCCGTGGCTTTGATCGCGTGTTACACGGATAACAAACGTCTTTTGTACGATGTAATTTCATTGTGATTAAAATTAGGTCAGTGTATAATTTTATCAAATCTGTTTCAGCGGTTGAGCTGGGAAAATATTAAATTCAGACAGAATAGAGACGGCGCTATTTTACAATGTGTTTAAACTTAGGGACATATTGTTAACATTATCCTAAAAATCGTACTTCTGAATATAAACATGTTGAAGTTTTTAAAATAATTAAATTTTTGAGGCTATTTTTGTTTGCACAACCATTTTTTTAAAATTAATATTGGTGTTAAAAATATAAATAAAAAAATCGTTCAAAACGAAATTGATCATCCCGTTATCACACCCCGGTTCTGAGTAAGTTAAAAAAACTATTTATTGAAATGTGAAATTCATTTTCTTTATCAACTTGAGTTCATAAATGTGGTCCAAAATCTTGATTCCTGAATCGAATTGCGATTTACCTCAAGTTCGTGATAAAACATGTTCTATAGAAGCATAAAACAAATCTTTTATGCTCTTGCCGGGAAAACCTTTAATTAAAATTAAGTATTTTACTGAAACAAGTGAATTTGATCAAACATTTTACTAAAAGCCAAAGTTCAAAGAAGTGTATACTACCCGTATTTATGCTTAGGTACATTAGCAAAAGGAAAAGGGGAATAAATAGGGCCTACATAGAGTGCAAACGAATTGTCTTATGAAATAATCTATTGGTAATTATTCTTGAACAGCTTATTGGAATTATTTTTGTTATTTAAAAACAAAATAGCCTAGAGTGGTCCTTTGATTTATATAAGTTTATCATATAATCGTTATTTATTGTCACACCTAACTTTGTCACACCACACATCTATCTTGGTACACAAAGGTAGGCTAATTTCTAGTCTAAAATGTAAAATATCAATAGGATAGTAGAATGCAGGATAAGAATGTTGAGTGTTCAGCAGGTAGATTCAAATTTTACGATTGCCTCTATCTCGTTTTACGTTTTAAAATTGCAGATACCCTTGGAATTATTCGTATATAATTATATAGCGCAGTTTTACAAGAATGCAAAGTTGAGACTGAATATTCGAGCCAACTTTGTGGATAAATTTATTGATCGAGATATCTCGTCTTTTAGTCGAGATAATTTAAGGTGATATCAGACAGTACACTCGAGTGAATGGTCACTCCAGAGAATGTTTCATTTTTCTTTAATTTTATGTTCATACGGCAGAACTGGAATGACATAAAAGAGAACTTTCGCGATTAGAACACGTTATTTTGATTCGATAAACGGGTATTTATCGCATTTTCTACCTACATTTATCCCGTTAAAACGGGTATTTATCGCGTTATCAACCTTTATTTATATTTTTAATTTTAATTTTAATTTTAATTTTAATTTTAATTTTAATTTTAATTTTAATATTAATTTTAATTTTAATTTTAATTTTAATTTTAATTTTAATTTTAATTTTAATTTTAATTTTAATTTTAATTTTAATTTTAATTTTAATTTTAATTTTAATTTTAATTTTAATTTTAATTTTAATTTTAATTTTAATTTTAATTTTTATTTTTATTTTAATTTTTATTTTAATTTTAATTTTAATTTTAATTTTAATTTTAATTTTAATTTTAATTTTAATTTTAATTTTAATTTTAATTTTAATTTTAATTTTAATTTTAATTTTAATTTTAATTTTAATTTTAATTTTAATTTTAATTTTAATTTTAATTTTAATTTTAATTTTAATTTTAATTTTAATTTTAATTTTAATTTTAATTTTAATTTTAATTTTAATTTTAATTTTAATTTTAATTTTAATTTTAATTTTAATTTTAATTTTAATTTTAATTTTAATTTTAATTTTAATTTTAATTTTAATTTTAATTTTAATTTTTAAAATTAGCCTTTTGTATTTATTTTTTGGTACTAAAATGTTACTTGTGTGTGAGTTTTATTGCATTTTTCTATGTTTTACTTTGTACTTTTTCTTACTTTTATATACGTATTATGTTTTTATGTGCTGCCTACGTGAGTATTTCGTGAGTAATATTCTGAACATTGAAATGGATCTTCTATTTAATAATGAAATATAATAACATTGCTGAAAACATCCACGGATGGATATGAAAAGGTACACCCAATTTAAATAACTGTAGCAACGTTACTTTCAAATTTTCTTAATTATACCTTAGTATTATTTTGTTATAATTTAAAGATTATTCTGTAATACTTACCTGTCATAATGTAGTAGTTAATACCTAAACTGAAATAAAAGTACCTATCTTGTGATTTTAAACGTTTTTTTTTTGCATTTAGTCATTTCCTCGCTGAGGTGGAATGAAAAGTTACGTGTTGCACTCGAGTGCAAAGATTTTTCACCTCGTGCTCTTTTGATTCCCTCGCTAACGCTCAGGATTCTAATTTTGAATTCGCTGCGCTCGCGATTCAATTTTAGAATCCTTCGCTTGCTCGGTCATCAAAATTGAGCACGCGGTTAAAAAGCAACTTTGCACTCTTGTATAACAAATAACTATTATCACTCTTGAAATACTTTTTTGCGGAAGTACGTCTCTTTAGGCCGTTAATTATTCTAATTGCTCTCTTTTGACACCTTAAAACGTTTGTTATATTTACAGCATTACCCCAAACTGTAATGGCATACCTGATAATAGAGTGTATGTACGCATAAAACACTGATATGAGAGTATTCTTATCTAACAATGGTTTTAGTTTTAGCAGAGCGTTACTATTGTCAGAAAGGTTAATCGTTCAGTACCTTGGTACCTCCGTAGACCGATACCTACCGTTTTCTGATACGAGCCTTTCGGCTCAGTTGGAGTAGCAATGCCTTCCACCCAGGACAAACTTGCAATCTTGTGTCATAAGTAGAGATGTTTCGTCTATGTATGTATGTATGTAAAATAAACGAATACCTATAAGTACCTACCTATGATGTCCGCTATGTTTGTTAGAAATAACCCAGATATATTTAATATAATAGCGCTTGCTATTTTCTTACATATTTTATTTATTCGAGGAGTGTGATTAATTGTGTTATCTATTGTATACCCCAAAAAGACATTTCTGCTGCCGGTTGAGCGACCAAAAATACCTAGTCTCGACTGATATTGCGTCACAGTGCTTTTATTAGAGTTGAGTTTCACCACTGGTGATACAACCTGTAATACCTTTAATAAACCTGTAATGCCTTAATGAATACATATTTATTAAAAATTGTTCAAATGTCTGAATGATTTTTATTATCTAGACTTAAGTGAAATATAGAACATTATTTATATTTACCACATTTAAATCATGTTCGGAGCAATAAATATTTTTGAATTTTAATTTGCGACAAGCTACGTTTAGTCCTACTTAGCGAAAAACAATGGTACTTCGGGGCCTTGATATGTTTACAAATTATCTACTGACCCGTATTTACCTCATTGTCAAACACTATCAATGAAACGCCGCACATTCGGCTCAATGAACAATAGGTATCTTTTGATTCAGGACCTAACAATTAACTAGCAAGCCTCATAGCTCAGTTGGTAGTAACTCTGCCTTCTGCGCTGTAGGTTGTTTCGATCGGATTCGATTTCCAACTAGGACAAACATTTGTGTGATGATTAAACATATTTGTTCTGTGTTTGGGTATTGTATTGTATGATAAGTAGATACTTACAAAAAAAAAGTATTTAAGTTTTCCATGTTCTAGTTCCCATATTACAAGCTATGCTTAGTTTAGGGCTAGATGGCGCTGAGTGAAATTAATGTTCTCTAATTTTTTTATTAAAATGTTTCCCTATAATACAAAAGTTTCACTTCTATCTCTGAATAGGCGGACCTTAACAGGTTTACCAACAGCGATAGGATCACGAAGAGAAATTTGTTAAATAATCAAAGATCCAGGGAAGGCTCGCTCCATCCTTGATCCTGGGGAGGCAAGCTTCGGAGCCAAGAGCAACAACAATGCCCTTACAACATTGTTGTTCAGATCACCACATCTTGAACACATACAGTAATTACAGCACCGGCTTCCTCAGCCAGTAAGCATCATAAATCAACAGAGGCTAACGAGCATATCGAATTAATAGCAAACAGTTTACAAAGTATGAGCTGGTATAAGCAGCTCGAAGCATTGTTCCTGTGTGGTAACACGTATTATTTAATACTAGCTTTTACCTGCGATTTCACTTGCGTGCCATCATCATCATCACTTCAGCCCACATACGTCACCTCCGAACATAGATATTTTATTTGCTATGCTTGTCTGTTTTTTTTATTATTTCCTGCTTGTTCTGCTGTTTATAAAATTTTATTGAACGAAACTAATTCTAACTTTTGTGTACCTATGGTGGAAAGAAATGAAATGAAATAAGCCTCCCCAATCGACGCTACAAATAGCGATTCTGTAGGTCTACTATTTAAAACGAAACATGACGGATCCGTTAATGGATTGCACGTTTTTCATAAGAAAAATGACAGCAGTTCTTTCGGATCCAATGACGTTCGATTTTCATATTAGAGCCCCTGATCCGCCTCCATTCATCGATTCCCCGCAACAGCCACTATGTCATCGGTCCATGAAGTCTTCCCACACTCCGATTCGCATTTAATCGTGGTCGCCATGCGAGAACCTTTGCTGCCCAGCGGTTATCGGTTCTGCGAGCTATGTGGCATGGCCACTGCCACTTCAGCTTGCTAATTCCGAGAGCTATGTCAGCAACTTTGGTTTTCTTACGGATATGCATATTCCGCATTCTATCACGAAGTGATCCAAGCATAGCTCTCTCCATAGCATATTAGCACATTTGTACTTATTCATTAGGCCTATCGCTTGCGTGTAACCCGGATAAAAAGGAGCCCATGTTCTTCACTCCTCATTTTTTCCGTCACTGGCGCAACTTTCAGATTTCCCCTGATATACTCATTCTCAGCTTATCCATTCTTGTCTTGATGTACCTTTTCATATCCATCCGTGGATGTTTTCAGCAATGTTATTATATTTCATTATTACATAGAAGATCCATTTCAATGTTCAGAATATTACTCACGAAATACTCACGTAGGTCACTCATAAAAACATAATACGTATATAAAAGTAAGAAAAAGTACAAAGTAAAACATAGAAAAATGCAATAAAACTCACACACAAGTAACATTTTAGTACCAAAAAATAAATACAAAAGGCTAATTTTAAAAACAACGTTAGGAAGAGAAGCTTGGACGACTCGTAATGGAAATAATAAGTTTTTAGTGGTGAAGTCGGTTCCATTTTTTTTCAAAAAGAGTTTATTTTACTACTACGACACCACTACGTCTCCGACACACTATTTAAGAGTCGTGTGAGGGTGCAATAATACGTTATTTTTTGTATGAAAATAAATTTTCCGAATCGGTTGAGTAATAACGGAGGTAATGCAGTAGTAGTCGTTAAAGAATCATCGATCACCAACACGCCTGCCAAGCGTGAGTGTTATGGCAAAACCCTCCATTGATTTTTTTAGCATTGGGTGAGGCCCATGTCCTATACAGTTGACTTTTATGGGCTGTAATGATAATGATGATACATGTATACAGCATTTATAGCCAGAATGCGTCAAAGTCAATGCCACTTACTACTACGTATCATCATTACTGCGATCAACAACATGCCAAGCGTGGTGATTATAGCACGTATGATGATACTGAAAGGTAAGCGGTTCAAAAGTGCTACTCTAGTGACCGTAAACACCACAGGTAAAGCAGAATACGCAATATCGTTTACTTGGATGACATATATTTTCCAGTTATTTTGATATAAAAACCAAACTACTGAAGCGATTTTGATAAAATTTCTATGGGACCACCTCGCGAGTTTGACCTACCAAACTTAATAAGAATCATCAAAATTTATTTCGAATTGGCAGAGAAATCAAGTAACAAACAAAAAAAACATACAACCGAATTGAGAACCTCCTCCTTTTTTTGAAGTCGGTTAATAAAACAACTAAATAGACTAACACACTTTCTGATCTCTTCTTCCTCGGTCGGTTCACTTACAAACCAAATTGAATACCTTCTGCGTCTATTTATTAAAATGCTCAAACAAAACATCAGACAACAAAGAAGACTGATCACATAGGGTTTCTTTAGCATTTTCCAATTTCCAAATCGAGTCGACGATCAAAGCCAAAACAACGTAATATACACCCAAATAATCTTATAAACAATACAACACGAAAATGTACAGCAATGGCAAAAATCCTTGAAGTTTAAAGTTCAGTTTGTTGAGAATCAGTTGGATATTTCTTGGCTGAAGTAATCGATAATCCGTAGGGGCTGAAAAAAAGTAAACGGGTTTTATAAAACTTAATACTTATAACAGTCCTTCTATAAAACCCAGTTACTTTTTAGCAAGATTAATGCATAATGATTGTACGACTAAACATTGATGTAGATACAATCTTCCATTTAGTTGTGATTATTTTTGTAAGAACAATATTAATTATAATAATAGCTTAAACTTTAACACTTGTGAGTTTGCCTGTCTCTATTTGTAGATTGGAAACCAGCAATCCAGCCACTTAGGCGAATCAATGAGTTTTGTTAATGTTCTCCGATTGTTCCTTTCAAAAAACCTTTTCCTTTTCATTTTGTGAGTAATTTATAACTGAATCTTTAAAACAAATAGCAAAGAAACTTTTTAATATAGTCGCTGTTGCTGCAATGACAAAAAATGTCCTGTTTTAATTTATGAATATTAATTAGTTTTTTTCTCGTTACTCGTATCCTATAAGCTTACGATAGTTTACTAGGGTAGATTTACCTAGGTTAGTAACTTACGAACGTGACGTAGGTCTTATAAAAATCTCGTTAGAAGAACCTATTTATAAGAACCTAACATTAATGCAAACCTAACACACTCGTATTTTATAACCAACCAGTAAAATCACGTAATTACTATACGTAATTCAATTATAAATCGAATGCAAGTAACGTAGCAAACTAAAGTTTAAAAAAAATGACTGAAAGATTTATTTTTATTTTATATTTATTTGTGTTCTATTTTTTAATCAAAATTATAATTAGATTCGATATTTTTAATTTTTCAATTGTATTTTTTATTGTCAATGGGGAAGCGCTTGGCCTTCATCTCACCTGGTTTTTAAGCAGGTAGCTAACTAATGATCAGCCGAAAGTGAAAACGCACTTCACCCGGAATCCTCAATATATTGAGGAACTGGCTATCTTACCTCCAAATAATAATAACAATAATATAATAATGACGTTAACTGTACAAAAAAAATGGCGGAACACAACAATTTTGTATTGTTGTTATGACGACAGATTTTGGTGAGATATGGTGGTGGTGGTAAGGTGGCGGACTTAACGAAGTCCTACCACCAACCAAACCAAGCACCCTCGGGATTGAACCCGGATCTTCTGAATCTGACACCGGTGGGCAAACCACTAGACCACGAGGCGGTTAATCATATATTGTGTGACCCTTTTAAGGTACAAAATTTTACAAAATTTACAAAATAACTTTTAAAAAAAGTAGGTATTTAGATTTTTTTTCTTTATTGTTCCACCGGGAAGCGCTTTCATCTCACCTGGTTACAAGTTGAGATAAGGCCGGAGGTGGAGGCACACTTCACCCAGAATCCTCAACAAACTGAGGAACTGGCCGTCTTACCTCTGAATTCCGGAACACAACATTTTTTAAAAATAATTGTTACTATGGCGACAGAATTAGGTAAGAATTCACGAGTATCCTTTGAGAAATGCGATACGGAAGGAGGAAAGCTATCCACCTGACAAACATGCGAAAGCATTTCTGCCCAAGCTGAAACGGAGAGGCTTCACGCTCGCTCGGTCAATAAAATGAAAAATTAAAGCCGAGCCCAGGCAGGAAACGTGATTTTTAACGATGTTAATTTTTAACCATTTAAAAAAAAAGAGGAGGTTCTCAATTAGACGGAATCTTAAATTTTATGTTTGTTCCCCAATTACTCAAAGACGCCTGGACCGTTATGTAAAAAAATTTTTTTTGTTTGAAAGGGTATACATAACAGGTGGTCCATTGTCATCAGGTGAGGATCTGATTATGGAATCCTGGAGAAATGGAGAAAACTTTTCAAATAATAAATGGACACTTGAAGTGATTTGGGTATTGTTAGTAACGGTATACTTCCCAGATGATGCCATCGCCATCAGGTCAGGATCTGATAATGGGATCCTGGAAAAATCAAGGGACCTCTTCAAATATTATAGGCACACTTGAAGCGATTTGGGTGTATAACCTCAAAAGTAAATAAAACACGGTCCCCATATAGAGTCACGCGTCTGTCTGTCTATCCATCCATCTGTCATCAAAATAATTAGAAAAAATACATCATCCAGGTTCATTGAAGTCGGTTTTCTTTTTAGTTTTTAAAACATAACCTAATTCTGTCGCCATAACAACAATTCTAAAATTGTTGTATTCCGGCATTAAGAGGTAAAATAGCCAGTTCCTCAGTGTTTTGAGAATTCCGTGAAGTGCGCCTCCACCTTATTTTAACTTGTACAGTTGAGATAAAAGCCAAGCGTTTCACTGAAAAAAAAATAAAAAAAAGCTCTGTCGTAAAACAGTACCTAATGCCTAAATAGTTCATACTTGATGTGATAACAGTCCTTACTTAAATATACAGGGTGTTTTTTTCCAGGGCCACCGAGGCCAAGTCTGAAACCGTGAGAGTTATCGAAAAGTCATATTAGGAGTTACTTGCTCTATTCAAAAAAATAAGTTCTGCATCAAAGAAAATCTAATTTTTTTGATAGTTTTTCTGGAAAAGAAGTTATTTTTTGCATATTTGAGTTCTTTCTATGATAATAAATAAAAAAAAATAACAAGACTACGTGCCCAAAGTTGTTGGAACACTTTTTATTGAAAATTTATACAACAATAACATGACTTTTAGATAACACTTATGACTTCAGACTTGGCCTCAGTGGCCCTGAAAAAAAACTCACACATACACTCTATATATTCACTCGATATATTCATCACTGTATACGATAACATATACATATAATCGGCCAAAAGTGATTGCAAAATACCGCATGTTTTGCCCTAAAATGTGACTTGGAACCCTCAGCGTGTGTGTCTGACTAGCACTTGACCGGTTTATTAAATATCTTTTACAAGAGTTTTGTAGGTGTTCATGATACATACATTTCAAATAATTTTGTGGTTTATTAATTAACCATGTACTTAATCTGTTTTAACATTATTCAAATTAATTTACGAATTGTGCTGACTACGCAGTAAATTAATTAATTTAATTTTAGTTACCTACTCGATTGAAATGCTATCTACGCCTCTATGAAAACCATTTGATGATTTTATAACCACATATGAGTGCTAGTTATTTCTCAATGTACATGTCTAACTGACGGAAGCTTTTCTAAAACATGTCATAGGTCAAAAGATAATGAAAGTACCTAAATAATAATATTTAAGTTTAATGCAGGTAGGTAATACACCCTAAAAGTAATGAATTCACAGTCAAATACTACACAGTCAGGTCATAAGTATTGTCACACAGTAAAAAAAAATCTTTTAGAATGCTGGCCACAAAAAAGTTTATTGAATTCGAATTTCGAATTGTTCATGAAAATAAAAATGTATACTATTTAGAATTTTACTCATTTTTAAATATGGAGTGGACGCTTAAAGAAGACCGTGTTGCAGTTATTGCGTTGCATCGTTGCATTGGTTACGCGCCAATTCAAATTTTTGACATACTGAAAAATTTGAATATAACCAAAAGATTCGTTTATCGTACCATCAAACGATACAATGAAGACTCTAGTGTAGATGACAGGTCAAGAAGTGGTCGCCCTCGGTCTGTTAGGACTCCAGCAGTGATAAAAGCTGTGAAGGCGCGAATTCAAAGAAATCCCAAACGTAAGCAGAAACTGTTGGCCCTTTAGATGGGGTTAAGCAGAACCACGGTGAAAAGGGTGTTAAATGAAGACTTAGGGCTTCGGGCATATCGAAGAAAAACAGGACATCGTTTAAATGCTCGTCTAATGGACCTGAGACTGAAGAGATGCCGCGCTTTGTTGAAGCGGTACGCGGGAAAAAAATATCGGGAAATTCTTTTTTCGCATGAAAAAAATTTTACCGTAGAAGAGAGCTACAACAAACAAAATGATAAGGTGTACGCACACAGTTAGTGAAGAAGCGAGCAACCGTATTCCGCGTGTCCAACGAGGTCATTTTCCATCCTCGCTCATGGTATGGTTGGGAGTTCTTATTGGGGCTTAACAGAGGTACATTTTTGTGAGAAAGGTGTAAAAACGAATGCAGTTGTGTATCAAAATACAGTCCTGACGAACCTCGTAGAACCTGTTTCTCATACCATGTTCAATAACAGGCACTGGGTATTCCAACAAGATTCGGCGCCAGCTCATAGAGCGAAGAGCACACAAGACTGGCTGGCGGCGCGTGAAATCGACTTCATCCGGCACGAAGACTGGCCCTCCTCCAGTCCAGATTTGAGTCCGTTAGATTACAAGATATGGCAACACTTGGAGGAAAAGGCGTGCTCAAAGCCTCATCCCAATTTGGAGTCACTCAAGACATCTTTGATTAAGGCAGCCGCCGATATTGACATGGACCTCGTTCGTGCTGCGATAGACGACTGGCCGCGCAGATTGAAGGCCTGTATTCAAAATCACGGATGTCATTTTGAATAAACTTTATTGTCATAAGAATCTATGTTTTGTTAAGTTCATTTTGGTACATAAAATTAATTACGCATTTATTCAATAAAAAGTACAATTAAACTAACTATATACAAAGGAATCAGTCAGATTACCTAAGGACCGTTACAAACGGCCTATAGGTAACTCAACTGTTCCAGACCAGTACCAGACGGAAGCGTGCCCAAGACACTGGCTGCATTGCCACGCTGAATAGCTATGCTAATTCGCTGGCCTAAATAAGAGCCAGCCCTTGGGTCACGTGTCGCCTCAATCAAAAGCCCCGCAATATTTTTGAAAACCCGTAAAAAAAAGTACATAAATGGTTACATAATGAATAAACTTGTTTAAATTATTTTATATTAAACTTGTGACAGAATTTATGACCTGACTGTGTATATATAAATAATAATTTCAATTCATTTTTTATTTTTAATGTTCAACAATATAATAAAACACAATGTGGGTTTAATTAAATATAACTGACCTCAAGACAAGTAGGTGAATGAATGAATGAAAATGTATTGCTCAACTTAAAAATAAGACTGGATAACTTAAAAAAAAAATGTATATACAATGGGCGTTCTTATCGCTGAGAAGCGATTTTATTCAGACAACCTTTGGATGGAGAGGATTCAGTCCAGTTTTTTTTATTGTAAGATAGGGAAGCGCTTAGCCTTCATCTCACCTGGTTACAAGTTAAGATAAGGCCGATAGTGGAGGCGCACTTCACTCGGAATTATTAACAATCCGAGGAACTAGCTATCTTACCTCTTATTTCCGGAACACAAAAGTCTTAGAATAGTTGTTATGACGACAGAATTAGGTCAGATGGCGGTAGCTAGCCAGGCGGACTTAAACAAAGCCCTAACACTAACCAAACCAAGCACAATATTGTACTCCCCTAGGGATCGAACCCCAGGGTTGAAAAAGGAAAGGAAAGAGGCGGTTAAAAAAGAAAAAAAAATCCGCACAATTAAATTATTTTACTTCTCGCTTGATATTCTAAAATATGTCGCGTGACAGAAACCCAATGCTCGCAGCTTTTCCCCTGTGCAAAGGACGCCAATATGAAGATTTACTTACGTGTATGAGCGTAGTTGCGCAGGTAAACGGCTATTTAGCAAGTCTGGCACGTACAAGCCTGCTCTGTGGCAGGGCAACTTGGATTTTCCTTTGGCTGAGACTTCCGCGAACTAAATGTTCAATAGTTTTATACGGAGCGCATTTCGTTATCATACGTAGTTGCTACTTTGCAATGCCATTTTTGGTAGCAGGTAAGGAAATCAAATAGATCGTTGCAAAAACAAAAAAACGACCGCGAAATTTCAAAATTCAATTCAAAATTCTTACCACAGTACTGAAAAAAATAGATGTTAGGTGTGACAATTAGTAGCCCACCTTATTAAGTAAGGCATTATTACAATGCCTTACTGCGTAGGTCAAATCCATAAAGGCCATAGCCTACACGGCACTGCATTGCGCCCGTCAACTTGAGGCATAAAGGTGTTAAGTAACGCGTGCCCGTAATTTCACCGGCAAACCAGAACACAGCAATGCTGCTTAGCGGCTGATATAGGTGTGGTGGTAGTACTTCCCCGGACGAGCCTTTTCACGGGCTCTACACTCTTAATAAATTAGAAGCTAATATATAAGAGGAAACTTGAAAGTAGCGCCAGTGACTTGTGAGAAGTAGTAACAGACTAACATGGTATGGACACGTTATGCGGGGAGACGAAAGTCACGTTGCGAGGTGCTCTACTGGGGATCGAACCCGAGACCTATGGATCTAGCATCGGTGGGCGGACCACTAGACCACAGTGGTTATTTGCTTTAGATATACAATTCATCTGTGGTTGTAACTGAACTGAACGGCTGGACCGATTTTGATGACATTTTCAAGATTTCAACTTCACTTTTGGTTGTTCCTCAGCTTAATGTACGCTTTTTATAGTTCTTGGTAAGTTGTTGCTTCAAATAACATTGTGAAATAAAAAAGGTGAAATATCTACGTCACCTATTCCATGTTGGTGCTGAACAAACTTTTTTAAATGAAAAAATTGCGCCCTTGTCAAGAATCCATCTTTAAGAGTACGGAACCCTCTATTATCACGCCAGGCGATTCAAAAGAGGCAACTAGGAACTATTAGAAACAAAGCGGTGGGGACATAATACGGTAACCTAACTGTCTTGTAATAATCATGCTATTTAGCGAAATACCAATATGAAACAGGTAGGTATAAACTTATATTTTTATTATTTTTACAAATATTGTCTCCTAATATAATGTTTTCAGAATTCGAATGATTATTCACACAAATAATTGTACGCCGACCATTTTTTTTTATTGTACCATCGATGTGCTTGGCCCTCATTTTACTTGATTTTTCAAGTTATGATAAGGCCGAAGGGAACTGGCTAACTTACCTCTCAATGCCAGAACACAACAATTTAAGAATTGTTGTTATGCAGGCGGATCGGTGATAGCTGTAAAGGTGTAGATAATACACAGAAGGAAACTGCTGTCCTTGTTTTAGTGAGATCCCTTAGTCGGCTTTTACGACATCCACGTGTTTAGTTGGAGGGGTTGATTCTGAAGCCGCGACCCCCACGGCAAATTAATATTAGGACTTATAATATCGTACATAAATATTACATAGTATTTATTCAATAAAAAGTACAATTAAACTAACTATATACAAAGGAATCAGTCAGATTACCTAAGGACCGTTACAAACGGCCTATAGGTAACTCAACTGTTCCAGACCAGTACCAGACGGAAGCGTGACCAATTACAGTTTTGGAGAAAGTTCTTTCTAGTTTTAACGTTTAAGTTTTAATTTGAATAAGAAGCCAAAAACCCTCGCGTCACATCTCGCAAGACCTAATAATCATGTGCATGTCTCCAGCTTGCACAGAACAAATCTGTAAATTCTAAATATGTACATAAATAAATATTACTAAACATTTAACACAACACCACCTAGCCCCAAAATTGATATCTTTGATACAATTAAATACTTCATTATGGTATCGTGATTGTTATATTGTTGAAGCTGATGAGACCATCCATCACGGACGAAATTACACGTGTTTCCATCAGTCTTCCACTGTGGATCCAACCTATATGTTTCCACCTACTTCGTTAATTGAATTCGATACAGGTTACGGTGTGAATCCGGTCGCGGTAGTGACATGGCTTTATTACTACACGATAATTAATTTCAAGGGAATACTCTAGTGGATGAAAAGTGGAGCCACCGTGTTAAATTACGGATGTTAACATTATACAGATGTATAATGTTACAGTGTACTACAGATTAATAAATAAATATTACAGGACATTCATTTCACATAGCGCCTTCAAGCTTCAAACTAACTTGTAACTAGCTTGTAATAATAGGAACTAGATTACGGATAGAATACTTAAATACTTTTTTTTTGTTAAGACATACTTGTCATACAATACAACACCTGAACACAAAACAAACATCTGTATTCATCACACAAATGTTTGTCCTGGGTGGGAATTGAACCCACATCTTCAAGCGCAGAAGGAAGAGTTACTACCAACTGAGCTGTGAGGCTTGTTAGAGATTCATAGTAGCTTTATATGCGTGACGTACAACTGTTGGTTTAACAATTAGTACCTATTCGGTCTGCCCTATTGCCTAAAGAGTCTACCATATCATACACTTAGTAACATCACTAGATTACTACCCTAAATACATTTCTTTTTTTGTAAGAACCTGTTTCTTCGTCTCTCTAAGATATTTGCTTGGTTTTGCGTTAACATTAGTGGCAGATAGTCAGGATTCCTATCTATTACATCGTGACCGTGAAAAATCTTGGGATAACGTTTTACTAACTATCTGTCATGGAGTCTCTAACTTCAGGTTACAAGAAGCAGTTCCTCAGTTTGTTGAGGATTCCGAGTGAAATGTGCCTCCACCTTCGGCCTTATCTTAACTTGTTACCAGGTGAGATGAAGGCCAAGCGCTTAAACGTCGTATAATAAAAAAAAAACTACTCTAGTTATGTACTTTTAGATTAAATACTTTTTACATTGTTAGTTAAGTTAAAATATTTGTGTGAATAAAAATAAAAGCTATTATTATTATTATTTCATCCTCTATTGCATCCTCTATTGCCTGCTTGCAATAAAGATAGGTTTGAATTTATTCACTAATCACATCCCCATAGTTGTAGGTCCTTAGAAAGCTTACTTCCTAAATGTTCCCCCCACAACTATTCTTAAGTAAATCCATCAGTGTTGGGGCGGTTTGTCTTTGGAACTCTCTGCCGACTGAAATGAGATTAGCTCCGTCATACTTATAAAGGAAAAATCACCACCTTGCGTCTAATACTGTTTATCGTACTCTTTTTTTTTATTGTACGACGGGTAAGACTTAGCCTTCCTCTCACCTGGTTCCCACAAGTTGAGTTAAGGCTGAAGATGGAGGCGCACTGCACCCATAATCCTCAACAAACTGAGGAACTGGCTATCTTACCTCTTAAATGCAAAAAAAAAAAACACAACAATTTTAGAATTGTTATTATGGCAACAGAATCAGGTAAGACGGTGGTAGCTAGCCAGGCAGACATAAAAAAAGTCCTACCACCAACCAAACCAAGCACGATTATACATATTATATATTGTACTCCAAATGGGCATCAAACCCGGGACCTCTGGATCTGAAATCGGTGGGTTGAACTACTAGACGACAGAGGCGGTTAAACAAATAGTATTACAAAGTGTAATGTAAAATATTCCTGAATAGTGATTACTTAAATTGTGTCTTTAAAGTTTTAAAGTAAGTGAATGAAAGTGTCATTTGTAGTCAAAATTTAGTTTAATTCTTTTCCCTAGTTGGTGCGCTCTTAGTTGTAATACTTACACTTTCTGTTTCTCTTACTAAGGTTACCCGAAAGAAATAACTTCTAGCAATAAGCCACCCACTGTACGGATACACTGTGTTACCTAAAGTTTGTATTATGTGATTTCTTTTGTGAGCAATATCGCGTTATTGAAGGTCAATCCAGGATCATATATTACATAAAAAATTGAGGCTTTACCCGTGGTTCCACTGTTTTAACCCCCTGGGCGGTTCATGGGTATTTTTTTGCCCCGTTGTCCCACTGCACTAGATATAGAACTTTTCTGACAAAATCGGCAGTTTCAGTAGGTCCACGGGTATGTTTGATTAAACGCGATTTTTACCCGTGGTCCCATACATCACTTGGAATGTAACGTAGTCGTAGTGTAGTCGGCAACGACGTAACATCAGGTATATTAAGGGTGTTCCATTACACAAAATACAAAAATATTTGTTTCGTAACAAGTACATTAGATACCATTATAAACAAAACAAAATAATTAGGTACGCTTTATCTGTGTATACCTAATCGGTAATCTTGTGATTACATAATTAGTAATGATAGTAGTACCACAGAAATTCATTAGATGGCGCGATTCCAATTACTATTATTTTGACTGTTAATACCATAATTATATCTGAAACTACTTGTCGTAGATGGCAAATGTAGTTTTGACAGCTGTCATTAATAATGAAGAGCTTGTTCATTGCTTTCATTTAAATAAAGAACGGAGAGTCTTAGATAAGTAGTTTCAGATATATTGCCGTTTGAAGTTTGACAACTATCATTGAAAATGTAGATCTTGCTCATAGGTTTCATTAGAACTAAAAACTGAAAGTCTTGGACGAGTCGTTTCAGGGATATGGCTATTTGAAGTTTAACAGCTGTCATTTAAAATGTAGATCTTGGTCATACTTTTCATCTGAACTAAGAACGGAGAGTCTAAGGCGAGTATCTATAGAAATATGACCACTTGAAGTTTGACAGCTGTCATTGAAAATGTAGATCAAAACGGAGAGTCCAAAACGAGTAGTTTCAGAGATATGGCCATTTGAAGTTTGACAACTTCGACGTCGACTTCGTCAACAAATATTGGTCTAAGCCACCACAGCATTTAATATTAATAAATTACAATGAGACCTTCTCAAAATTTGGAGGTTTGTGTTACAATTACCACGCTTGGCAGGTGGATTGGTGATCGCAGTAACACGCTGTTAGATAATAAAAAGACGAAAGCTGCCGCTGCCTTTTATCTGTTGAGATCTCTAAGTCGGCTCTTACGACATCCCGTATAGAACTGAAGTAGAGAAAATGCAAAGAGATAACAATGATTCCATCCTATTTTGAGTGGGACTACGGTTAATTGATATTACCCGTCCCACTCTCGTGCAGTGGGAAAAAAATACCCATGAACCCTCCAGTGGTTTATAGCAGTGGGACCACGGGTAAAACCTCAAAAAATAACGTGCATTCCTAAAATTGATTATTGTAATGAAATTATTGGTGCTTCTGGTTCACCCAGGCTGTTTGTATAATACATGTTACACGTGGCGGTGACATAAAATGTTCGGACGTGGCATATTAAAGGCTAGCTGACTGCTACCATAAAACCGATATGTTTGTTGACATCTGGTGGACAGTACCCTTTATTTTTGAGCTCTTTTTAAAGGTTGCTAAAATACGACTGCACAAATAAGAAAATGCATTTACAGCGCTTGTATTATTCTTTTCAGAGGTACACTGACGTACGACCCTCGCGAATTAATTTTGTGGGTCACAACTATTGTACATCTACTATACAGTTAGTTTTGTCATAAAAACAATAATACATTTTATTGTTTTATATTATAAAATGTATCTATTTACTCCTAATTTAACCCTCCTACCCAAATGCATTCAGAATGTTTAATACAAACAACTTTTAATCATAAAGAGATTTCTAAATACAGACATTTAAATTTATAAATTTTAAGTTATTGAAATTTTAAGCATCCTTTCACCCTCCAGTTTACTCTTAATTTATAGTCATCTGCTTCTTTTATCTGCAAGCATAAGATCATAGTTAAAATTTAAACGAATTTCGGTAAATGATGATACTATTAACTTTAAAATACTATCACATACCTTTGGTATATGAACATTTTCATATTTTAATCTTCAAAAGTGACGTAATTTCACAAATAAATTTCTACCCGCTATTTTACTCCCTTGCTTTTACTTTTTTAATCCCGACGAGTAAAATAAGTGCAGCTACAAAAAAAATTATGAAAAAAAGTGAAAAATTAATGCTTACAGTCTTACTTTGGAATAAGACAAACTGTAAGACCAATTTCTATCCATTATATTACCCCCGTATTTTCTTTTATAAGCATAGACTTATGACATTATCCGTCGAGCTTTTACCAGTGTCAATGTTCCAGCCGTTCTTGCACCGAATGGTCTGTTACGTGATGATGGTAAGCGGCCCGACGGTATGACTCTTGTCCCTTGGGAAATGGGTAGGCCTTTGGTGTGGGACGCTACCTGCGTCGACACCCTAGCACCATCTCATCTGCCTGGGACAATCGACCGAGGATCACAAAAGGCGTAAATATAGTGGTCTCGACAGAGCTCCACCTCAAAAGGCTCAAATAGGTATATTTGAGCCTTTTGAGGTGGAGACCTTGGGTCCGTGGGGAGCCGGTGCCCTCCGGGTTTTTAAAAAACTTGCAGGGCTTTTAATTGAGGCGACACGTGACCCAAGGGATGGCTCTTATTTAGGCCAGTGAATTAGCATACCTATTCAGCGTGGCAATGCAGCCAGTGTCTTGGGCACGCTTCCGTCTGGTACTGGTCTGGAACAGTTGAGTTACCTATAGGCCGTTTGTACATAGTTATTTAGTTTAATTGTACTTTTTTTTAAATAAATAAAATAATTAAAAGCATAGATATTTACAATTACTAATTAATATTTACAATTTACAATTTATTATTTGTAAACAGAAACCTCCACACATCGAACTCTAAAAAAATCAAACTTCGGTATAAGTTTTCATCCCCCAGTGTAAAATTAGGTAATTTTTTTACTTTACGATTTACGACATTATGTTTGTAATATGTACTTTTATCTAAATTATCCTAAAAAGATGACGATCTTGCGATCGACAATCTGAGAGCATTGATAAGACCGCCAATTGTACCTGATAGCACGATATCTGTTTCCGATATTTTTTAGTTGATAAGTACAAAAATGTGTTTTGCTGTAAATATCCGAGAGCGCCCAGGCTTAGATCATGTGATTTTCAACTAGTCAGTCAACCGACATCAACTTTGATATTATGCATATATTTTTGTGTTGTTTTGAATCCATTTCCTTTCTTAACCTGTCTCTAGCAATACCTGAAATATTTTCCTAAACTGAATATTCGAATATCCAATCCACTAGCCTTTGAAATGAGTATGCAATCTGCACGCCAAGTGCGGGAAAAGGAAACAAAAGTGTTCAACACTATCGACACGTAAACCGAACCAGAGGGAAGTGCTAGCTTCATTGTTGGACAGAAGCCATGTTCACACTGTTTCTTTTTCTGAAAACCTTAACGGTTCTAGTCATAAGTAAAAATACTCTAGGAGTCATATTCTATGTGGATGGTTTTACGTTGACGTTATTCCTTAGAGTTAAGTCACATAACCAGACAAAAGAAAAATATACCAACAACAACCACTACGTAATCACTTTAGCTGGTTTTCTACCAGTTAAAAGTAGAAAAGACTTCCTTAGATACTATTTTATTTTATTTTAAAAATTATCAGAAAACTAGAGAAAAACTACTGGCACAAGTTGAAAGTTGAAAAACTTAAAAACGACTGCAAAACATCGCCAAACAACGCCATCCAGCCCCAAACTAAGCACTGTAATATGGGAACTAGATTACGGATAGAATACTTAAATACATTTTGTAAATACATACGTACTATATTATATAACACCCAAACACAGAACAAACATCTATATTCATCACACAAATGTTTGTCCTGGGTGGGAATCGAACCCACAACCTACAGCGCATAAGGCAGAGTTACTACCAAATGAGCTATGAGGCTTGTCGTGAAATATATATTTAGAATTGGCATATTACTAGCTTTCTAATAGTAATTCTTTAGCAATAACCCATCTTGAAGGAACAGAAACATCTTTTGTGTCTATCCCCCCATCCCTCTAACTTTTGATTCACGCCCCCTCCCCCCATAACTAAATTATATAGCTTATATCACTACCACAATTCAGACGAATCAAATGACCCATCACAAACCAAATTTCATCGAGCCGTTAAGGATACAGAGAAGAAGATAGAAATCCCATACACACATACAAACTTACATTATATGCAATAATACATCCAAACCTACATTCAAATAATAACTTTTTCGGATGCAAAAAGGTTACAACAATGTTTTATCGAGCTTGTGTATGTCCCCTTAGATTTTGTTCGCGGCTATAAGGTTTATTTTATTTCCACCTCCGCCGTGGGAAATTCTAGTTTCGCTGACAGATATTGAGTTACCAACAGAGTTTTGTTAAATAAAACTATTTTTTTTTGCTTTTTAGAGCACTGAACCAAAAATGTTATACCAATTAATTTTTTTATGGAATTATACACCTGCCTTGCTGTTTCAAATTGGCTTCACTGCCTCTACATTTGTTATTGGTCCGTGTTTTCTACCTTTGGCGGTCACGACAGCGTGGCGGGTTGTAAAGTAATCTGGGCTGTTACCAGCTCACATTAAGAGTACGGATTTTATTTAATGTTCAACGGGAGAAACATTTGCGTGAGCTACTATATATATATATATATATATATATATATATATATCTGTTTTGTACTTAAGTGTTGAATTGTATGGTAAGTAGGTATCTCCTCATATTAAAAAAAACATTTCAACTTATCCTTAATTCAGCGTAACATGTTACAATTTGTTAAATTTGATTTATTTGATCGATGAGATAGTAACGCTCTTGATAGTAAGCGTTTAGTTGGGCCGCCTGTGAATGCTTTGTGTATATGTAGGTTTATATATGTATTCTGTAAGGCACGGTTGCAATGTCAAATAAAATGAAGACGCTGTCACATTCATTTGTCTTATATGCACTTTGGCCCTCACGTATTTCAAAATTGTGCACACCCCCTTCGTTTATTAAACTAAATCACTTGACCATAACTCACTCAACCTTGTAACAAAACCAATACGAACAGTGTTTAATTATAGATATAGAGAACCTCTAATTTCAGAGACCGACTCACCCTTACCGCAAGTTATTTGTATCTCGTAGCGGTGACGTAATGCTTACGTCTCACTTTTGCTCGTATATTTACTTGTCTCTGGAGAATTGCGAAGCTTGTCGTGTTTTGAAAGGGTTTTTGTTTTGTATTGTAGGTATTGATGCTGAGGGAAAATATGGGAAAATTCGGTTTTGCGTTGTGATCTGATTTTGTTACTGTCTGTTGTAAAAGGGTCGCTCTATTGAGCGTGTACGTACATTCAACGATGTATAAAACATTGGAGAAAGAAACTGTCCTGTAATAACAGTATTCGTATGGAGATAGCGTTATTTTGAACACTGAAAAATGATAAAAATAAAAAAATACTCATGACTTTTTCCCCTTCGATGGTTCACTTTTGATCACTCAGGGCGATTGTATATGAGGATTACCTACTACGGTTAGTCAGAGGCACGTCCAAACTTAGGTTCGGCACATGCCCACAGTTTGCAAGTAGCTAATACCTATTCCCATCGCCGCTTAGCGGAATACTTGCCAGACACACATGTCATTCGGATTTTTGGTTCTAGGGACATGCCAGTTTCCTCACGATGTGACCTTCATCGTCAGAGCATATGCATGTGTCAAATGCGCACATAAGCTGAACTGAAAAAGAATTCGTATTAAATCTGCTAGTTTGAATAAATTCATATCGACAAGTTTTCGCACCCTTACGAGGCAGAAAAACAAATTTTTATAACAATATTAGATCTTCTAGCTGATTTCGGTTTCGGTTTCAGAGACTACGCTTTAAGCCGTCATATGGCTTATGTATTAAATTTTTGCATGAAATGCGTGGTCACAGATAATGCATGTTTGAGTACCATTTACATAATTGTAGGGAATAAGGTAATCATGGATTATTCAATAACCGGCCGCGCTTGGTATTAATTCCCGTCTCATTTACCCTTCAAATGCTTTTACTTTATTTGTACACAGTGTACAGTACCAACAAAAGATCAAAACGTTTCTAAACAGTAATATTCCACATACACCAGTATATCTTTAGCCTAGTAGTTCTGTCAGAACAGTAGACCTCGAAAGCCCCATAACCAATGAAATAACCGATGCTTTCTTTTTACTTTTTCTTTTATGAGCAAATAGTGGTATAAGATTTAGCGATTACTTGCGTATCCTTGGTCTGAGGAGGTCTTGCAAAGGCGGAGAGGACTGCGTAGTTTGATTAGTAAACGTAGCTATACATTTCCCGAAAAATTAGCTGCTGTAACCGTTTACTGTCAGATGGGCAGATTATTATTTTAAATATCTTTGTAGATACTGCAATTCAAGATGGTAAGAAGAAGAGAGTTAAAAGGCACCTACTGGATAGGCTCGTTCTAATCTAGAACTGGTTCGGGGTTTATAAAAATCTACTATGTGACCAGTGCACTTCAAGATGGTATAAAGAAAGATGATGTAAGAAGAGAGTAATTTGTACCTACTGGGTAGCCTAGTGTCACCGTAGACCTTATTAGGTTAATATATAGAAATTGGTACGGCAACTTGGTACAGAACAAATCTCCGTCGTTACTGCATTTTATTAGTCCTTTCTTTATGGGCTTGCACCATCATAAACCTCTAGCCTATATAATTCAAGATCAAAAGCTGACTGACCCATTCGAAATGAAAAATCTAAATTCTCTGTTTTAGGTATTAAGTCATCAGACTCTTTGGACAATTCAAATTCAAAATACTCTCTAAAAATGTTCGAGGAAGTCTCTAAACTCAATACCTACTTACTTATTCATGACTATTAAGATTTAACAGTATAAAAAGCCGGAAATTTACCTTTAAAACACGGTCTTTAAGCCAATTTCCGTCGATGTAGCTTCTAATAAGAGATATCCAACGTTTCACGATAAACTAGTATTCCTAAATGAGTTATAACAAATATTTTACGTGTATCCGTAGCAGCAAAGCATTGGTGTTGGAAAACCTACAGCAAAACGAGATAAATGTGAAAAACTTCTAGAAAATTGGATGTACTTTTTATCGAATCATTTAAGCTTAGTTGAAGCCAGATTTTTATTTAAAATTGCAGTTTACTTTCGACATTTGCAATCAAAATATTGTTTGCAAACTTGTTGTTCACCGTAAACATCCTACGAACAAAGTAGGTTACAGCTTATAAATACGATTGCTTGTAGGTCGTGTTTTTTTTTTCACTTGAAATGAGTTAGCTCTAGACCTTAAATCTTGCACAGACAAGGATGAGGTCTTCATATTTATATTTATTTATTTGAAGATATATTAAGTTTTCATCTCAAAAGGTTTAAGGATACAATAGAGGTATATACAGTACCTCAGCCCTTTACTTTCCCAGACACCATTCAACAAACTTTACGGAAACCAATATTTTGTAAGAGGGTTCAGTAAAATATTACAGGACATAAATTTCACAGCGCTATTTAGTCCCAAACGAAACAATGCTTGTAATAATATGATTTAGATTACGGATATAACACTCATGTAATTTTTTTTTGTAAATACATACTTATCATACAATAGAACACCCAAAACACAGAACAAACATCAATATTAATTACACAAATGTTTATTCTGGATGGGAATCGAATCAACAACCTATAGCGCAGAAGGCAGAGCTACTTACTACCAACTAAGCTGTGAGTCTTGTTAAAATATAAAACGTAAAAATTCAACGCCAATGAAATATTTCTTATGTTCAGCCTACTTTACTGCGAATCCTAGTTCCAGTGATAAAGCGTCCCCCAATGTACTTTGACCACGAGGAAGGACCTTTCCTTGTGGTCAAACTAGTTCGATTTAAAAGCTTGACATCAAAGAAGAACCCGTTATTACGACACAAAGCCTAGCGTACGAGAGAGTGCGTCATATTAGGCGCTGCGCAAACGTAGACTCTTTTATGTCTTGTGTCGGATAAAGTTTTTTTTTTACAGGACATTAATTTTACACAGCGCCATCTAGCCCCAAACTAAGGATAGCTTGTAATATGGGAACTGGATTAAGGATAGAATACTAAAATACTTTTTGTAAACACATACGTACTACATGATACAACACTCAAACACAGAATAAACATCTATATTCATCACACAAATGCTTGTCCTGGGTGGGAATCAAACCCACAGCAAACAGCGCAGAAGGCACTATTAGTTACTACCACTGAGCTATGAGGCTTGTTATGGTGACAGTTTATGATTTATAATTATTTGAGAGTTAATAACCATCTGCATACAAAAACTATAAGAAAAATATGTGGTCACTCACTCTTAAATCAAATGAGCTACTTGCTTGTTCCGTCTCCAACAATAAACAAACTACAAACAATAAATTCATTTCATTTCATTTCATTTCATTTCATTTCATTTCATTTCATTTCATTTCCAAGTTGCTTATAAAAATATAACAAGTTGTTTAAACATTTCCAGATGCAGACAATTTTTGTGTCCAGTTTCTCAAACTTGACGTATGCGGTTTCCCGATCAAAATGAATTTGGTGTACATTTACTATTTACTACCTTGTTATACCTATCACCTATATGTAATAAGCTAACTGGACGATTCCGCAATTACGAAATCGGAATATGAGAATGCTGACTCGAGACACGAGGCGCGGCCATCGGCCCTGGGGACACTTCAGCTCCCGCTTCGAGCTTGAACGTACATACCTTTAGTCGTAATTAGATTATAACTGTTTTGTAAGTTATCTTTAATTAAATTTACTGGGATGAATCGTTTTTTTTGGGAACCCCTGTCGTCGTTCCTATAATTACCTTTAAATTCCGGAACACAACAATTTTAGAATTGTTGTTATGGCGACAGAATGAGGTAAGCTAGCCAGGCAGAAAAATTAAATAAAGTCATACCACCAACCAAACAAAGCACAATATATTGTACTCCCCATGGGAATCGAACCCGGGACCTCTGGATCTGAAATCAGTGGGCTGAACCACTAGAGCACAGAGGCGGTTAACATAATATTTAAATACTGCTTTTCAAACAAATAGCCACTCTAACATAAGAGATTAGGCCTTAATATGTAAAGTAAGCTACTGTTAGATAAGACCTTGATAGATAACGAGTAATTGAATGAAAACTGCAGCACCGGTGCGCTTAAGTAGATTTTTTGGTAAGACACATTCGGATAGTGCAAAAACTTGTTCAGAAAACTGGAAACTAATAAACGTTGTCAGTTGAAAACACAAGTAACAATAAGAAATTTCCAAAGAATTTTACAGCGCTGCGCAAACAGTTGCAATCAGAGTCCGTCATCCACCATAAAACTGACGGAAATATGCAACAAATTGTTGCCAGCGACCAGAGGTAGCAACCAGCGACTGTATCTGATTGCCACTACCGTAAAAGCAACTACGGTTTCTTGTGAAAGTGTGCCGTGTCTACGTTTGCGCAGCGCCTTAGTATTCATCACGAAAAATCTAGCTTTCAATATGTTCCCTTTTCTAAACCCAGAATAGGTAGGTTTTAAGCCATATGCACAGCAACAAAACAAAAAAGCTTATAGCGCTTCCAGTATGGTGGATAAAGAATTTCCGAAGTAGTGATCCCAATTTGAGTGTCGACAACCAGCGCAAATTGGGTATTGGGATCGCGCCACGGTCTCAGCGAAATTGTGAATTTTCCACACATGCTTTGTTGCAAACGTCGTGCATCCAACAAAAGGAAAATGAGTGTTGCGACTTGTCGCTACAAAAGCGGTGGTTTTAATGTTACTACATCAGCATCAAACACACATCAACAGCTCATTAGCCAACTCCAAAGCTGGAGGGTTTTTGAAATAATCTCCATGCTTAGCAGGCAGATTGGTTATCACAGTAAAGGTATATTTAAGGAAGAGATCCCTTAGTCGGCCTTTACATCCATGGGCTGAGTTGGAGGGGTCTTAAGCTAGATAGATGTCACTACATATTATAACGGATTCATGAACGGTAAAAACAGCTCTACCATTTCCCGTGGATATCGTAAAATGTATCTGCGATATTACATCATTAGATGGGCATAACTATCCATCTGGCGACCAGAGGACCAGGTCGATCCCCAGAGGGAAAACCAAATTGTGCTTGATGTGGTCAGTGGCAGGACTTTGTTTAAGTCTGCCTGGCTAGCTACCACCATCTTACCTATATCTGTTGCTTAAATAACTGTTCTTAATTGTTGTGATCCGGAATTTTAAGGTCAAATAGACCTACTATTTATGTAAAGTTACTTTTGAAAAAAATTGCTCTAATTGCAAGTTCATATCATTTCAAGTTGGTGCCGAATTGCCAAGCCAAATAACATGTTTATTGTATGGCAATGCTTTCAAACTTTATAAATTTACCCTTAGAGTTATTTGTAAGTTTTCTAGTGGTGAAGTAGGTTCCGTTTTTTTTAATAACTTACTATTAGCTTTTCCGTTGTAAGTCCTACGACACCACGACGTCCAGCGCACTTTTTTTAATAATCGTGTAAGGGTGCAATAATAGGGGATTCTGGGAAATATCTACGTAATGATGGGAACGAAGATAAATACAGATGACCTAGACAAATGTAAGAAATCGGTTCCTACTGTATGGTGCTTGAAGTTGAAGTTTTTTGAAGTTGGATAAAAAGAGAACCCGGGAATTCACCCGGAATCGTCAACAGTCTAAGAAAATCCTTACACTGTTACAATTCCAGGTGAAGTGCGCTTACACCATCGGCCTTATCGTAGCTTGAAACGAGGTGAGATGATTGCCAAGCGTTTCCCCGTAGTACAATAAATAAACTCGTAGAAATCAATTTTAATGTATAAAATTCTTGATTACAAAAAATAAGATTAAAGAATGTTAGATTTTTTTTTTAAGATTACTTTATCTTATTATTTAGGTTCATATAAGTAAATGTATGTGTGTGTGTGTTTGACTGAGTGACCACATGTTGATGATGCAGATGAAAGTAGAAGTTCCAAAACATTTGTAAAACGGAAGGTTTATAGTTTGTAAAGAATTTAATTAAAAGTTATGCTACCTAACGTGTGGTCACTCAAATTAGCCTGCATGCGGGCGTGCTATAATTAAAAATGTCCAAGCTATGCATTAATTCAGGTTCTATTATTATTTGACATTTGTATAAAATGTCCAATCATTAATTCAGGTTAAATTATTATTTGACATATGTATATTCTTCTCAGCTATACAACATTTATTCATCAACCAATTATAAGTTTTTTATTGACTTTTAGATCCTTTTAATAATGCATCTTCTTCTTGACATCTTCAGGTAGTATGTTGAAAATTACTATGCACATAATAAAACAATTTATTGTCGTATCTTTGTAAATATATCTTAGCAAATGATCGAACACCTAGCTAAACAAGTTGATCAACATCCTTCTCACGAACCTATGTATAGTTATTTTGGCGCGTGCTTTGGCAAATAGCATCAGCAGAAAACGAAGCGCCCGTGTAGATTGCCAAGTCGTTTGTAATAGATCAGCTGTGTAAGCTGCAACGCTGCCTAGTCCTTAGTACTCGATGAACAACCGAGGCCAAAATCTTGGCTAAAGAAATACAAATGCAACAAATGCAACGCTGCATCAGAGAAGAATACTTAGTTAGTTGAAAGCTATCTGCTTCATTGATTCATTTATTGATAACAATAATACTATTAATTTATTTATTTATTACTCACACAGAAGTCACTAAAATATACAAGGTAGAAAGGTTCCTGCATTTATGAATATGGACACCCAACACAGAAATATCCTTACAATAAAATGTACAATTTAACTAACTACTTAACTATGTACGAAGGAATCAGTCAGATTACCTAAGGATCGTTACAAACGGCCTATAGGTAACTCAACTGTTCAAGACCAGTACCAGACGGAAGCGTGCCCAAGACACTAGCTGCATTGCCACGCTGAATAACTATGCTTATTCGCTGGCCTAAATAGGAGCCAGCCCTTGGGTCACGTGACACCTCAATCAAAAGCCCTGCAAGATTTTTGAAAACCTGGAGGGCACCGGCTCTTCACGGACCCAAGGTCTCCACCCCATAAGGCTCTAATAGGTAAGCTACAAGTAAACAGATTCAAAACAGGTCGTTCATCAGAGTGCGTCCGTAACTATAGGGTAGATATAACGGTGTGTGCAATGAGTAATTTTTATGACAAAGCTGTAATACTTTTAATATATATACTAACATTAATTTGACTAATCAAAATTAGTCAAATTAAATGTCAATAAAGTGAGTAAAGATACACTGCTTTATGGTACTTTTTTTTTTTTTGCTCATGTCCTCTAATAGGCTAGTTTAGTTCTGCGCAAGGATAAGACAATGTAGCGAGGAACACGGCAAACCGTTTGTTACCTGACTTCGGCAGGCTTCACCCGGAATTCTCAACTAACTGATGGACTGGCCATCTTACCTCTAAATGGCTGAACACAACACTTTTTTTAGACTTGTTGTTACAGCGACAGAATTTGATATGGTGGTAGCTAGCCAGGCTGACTTAAACAAAGTACCATACCTACCATCAGCCACAATGACTACAATATTGTAATTCCCCAGTGGATCGAGCCCGGGACCTCTGGACCAGAAACGGGAATGCGAACCAATATACAACAGAGGCGGTTAAAGAGGCCTTTACAGGTCCTAGGGTGGACCATAAGGACATCACACCTACTCCCTAGGACATTAGGTTAGACGATTTCAGATGTTGATGGTGTTATTATGGCCCTAAAATAAATAAGATATTATTCTCATCAAATGTAATCACGCCATCATTAATCCCAAGACGTAGAAAAATAAACGTAGAGTCACTGCGCGGTCAGCCAATGATTTGCTGAACGTCTGATTGTAATTAATGGTTGTTTTGTCACCACAGCCAAATACGCAATGACCAGAGAGTAATGATAGATAGATATGACGCTGTAAAAATCGTCCCAACATAAACCTGCAAAATTATTTTACAGATAGAATATGCTCAATTTACGATAATTAGAGACCCTTTTCACAAGGGGTTCTACTGCTCTTAATGTGCAAATAGCCATCAAATTAAATGCTATGCTAAGCTTTACACACATTGCAATACTGCACACAAATAAATGAAATAAATATTATTTATTTACGCATTTGTGTACAACCTTGAAGTCTTCGAGAGTTCTCAGTCCACGTTTTTATTAATCCTTCATGTGAGCTAGTTGTCAAACGCTTGTCTGGTTACAGACAATAAAAATAATAAGAAAAATATACATATATATATGTTTATACAACTAGGAGACCGAGCAAGCAAAGTAGCCCACGTGATGCTGAGTGCATAATTTGCCTATAACAAGGCTTTACTGCATAGGTCATATCTACAAAGAACATACCTACACGGCACCGCATTGCGCATGTCAACTTGAGGCATAAAGGTGTTAAGATCGCGTGCCCGTAATTTCACCGGCAACAATACCCTTTAAACCGGAATACAGCAAAGCTGCTTGGTGGCTAAAATAGGTATGGTGGTAGTACTTCCCTGGATGAGCCCTTTTTCCAGGGGCTCTTCTACTCTTATCCACTCTATAATATCTATTAGATGGTATCTCTATGGTAAAATTACCGTTCTGCTTATTAGATGACCAACACCATCTTGCAGTCTTATTGAGCTTTACTGCAATAGCATAGATACTATATTCGTAAACCAGCTATCAAATCATGTTGGTACAGTTAGAAGGCGTGACGTCTACAAATGGCGCGCAGATGGACACAGGGTTAGATCGCGAACGACATAATTGATGGGCCGATGTGGTTTGGGGCTTCCGGTATTGGGGGCGATTTTGTTATCAGTATAAACTTCGATGAATGGCTTTGACGTGATCCTATGATCTCGGGGTTGGTTGTGCTTGCTTTTAATCGATATTCATCCACTTATTTCCTTTCCAGGTTCTTTACAAGCCAAACACAATACATTACAACATAAAAACATTATATTATTAAGAACATAAATACCAAGAGAAATCGAAATTGACCTAGTAATTATGAAAACGGGTATTATTTGCAAATACCTTTTCTTGTTTCCGATAGTTTCATATCCCGACAGTTTTTATGTGCCGACAGTTTTGATGTCCCGACAGAAGATTCACCTCATCTCACTGATACTGAATGTCATCAACCTTCTTGGTTCCAACGGAAGATCAGCGTTGTGTTGCATTTTATGTAACACAACAACTTGCTGAGTTGGACGCCAGTTTGACACTAAACAGTAGTTTTTTTTTTGTAAAAAGTTTGTTGTGTGTGAGTTTTTATTGTATTTATATATGTTTTTTTCCTATTGTTTGTGTTTTCTCACATACCTGTTGTATATTTTCTTTTTTATTATTATTTATTATGTGCTGCCTACTTGTGTAAGTATCAAATAAATGATTTTTCTTTTTTATTTTCTTCTTCATAAATTCAATATGAATGAATAAGCTGTACACAAATTACATCGCATATAAGGTGACACAGTGCATAAGTCTAATGGGCTCCTAAGTAATTCCTTGGTTTGCAAATTGTCAAAAAACGAATTGAAAAAAACAAATTGAGGAACTTATCAAACGAGTAAGCAGTTCAGGGTATGTGCTTTACAAGCTATCAAGGACCGTTAATACTAAGTCACTTATCACTGCTTTTTATGGCATTGTAGAGTCCCTATTTAGATACCGTACAATTGTCTGGGATAAGGCAAAAGAGATGCATCATTTTACATTGAGCCATGTTTAAGAATCAAGTGGCTGATAGCCACTTTTCAGAAAGCATACGATACTTGCACATCTGCCAATATATATACTTGAAATTTCACTATTTGTAAAATATAGTCGTGTATTTTTCCACGTAGGTATTCTTGGTCAAAGAAACAGACGGGATGCACATAAAAATCACACTCATCAGAGCAACACAATACTACTGCAAAAAAGTAAAGTCTGTATGGCATCTACTCTGTACAATAATATACCACTCTCAATAAAAGAGCTCAATGGCAGTTAGTCAAATGTTACTATAGTATTAATGATTTTTAAGATGACAAACTGTGATTATTAAAAAAATTACCTATAATTAAATGATTTGATTAAACAAAAACTTGTACAAGGGATACATAAAGACATTAAATAATAAATGAACTATGCATTTAAATAAATTAATTAATTTTACAGGACATTAATTTCACACAGCGCAATCTAGTCCCAAGCTAAGCATAGCTGGTAATATGAGAACTATATTACGGATAGAATACTTAAATACTTTTTTTGTAAATACATACTTATCATACAATACAACACCCAAACACAGAACAAACATCTGTATTTATCACATAAATGTTTGTCCTGGGTGGGAATCGAACCCACTACCTACAGCGCAGAAGACAGAGCTACTACCAACTGAGCTGTATATTTTAAAGTACTGTAAAATTCAAGCTCCCGAACGTTTGCTAGCATCATAACAAGTGCTATTATTTAACTACAATTGCATCTATTTTGGGATGAAATAGCAACAGCGGGCGAAATCATGAAACAACTACAATTACCCAAACTGTCTGTATTGCGCCTGTTTGCGCTTTACTCCGACATTTTGTGGACTGTTAAAGCCCTCGTAGGTTTGTTCAGGCTACTTTTGCAAATAATAATACAGTTGAAAGCACAAAGTGTACGTAAACACAGGTAAGCCGAATCTCTAAAGGAGTTTATCACAAAGTAACGTAATTAAAATTATGAGAAGCAATATAATATTACAAACATGTGTAACAGCGGTTCTAAGAATATAATTATTGTTGGCAGATTGTAATGTATATTTTATATAGTACACGTTCTGAGTGCCTAGTGTGAGTTGCAATCGATTTGTGTTTGCTCACCGTGAATGGTGAATAGGTATTATTTTTCATGCAAATTGTCGTAAACGCATACGCGTTCGAGCAGGTATTGAGCAAGTTTAAAACTCGCACTAGACACTCAGATGAGGTTGTTCACAGATTTATAACCTCACGACATTTAACCATATAAGGATGACTCCTCTCCTAGAGCCGACGGTCTGAGGCACCCACAGATAAGCTGAATAGAGAATTATCTCTAGTACAAGTACAACTCTAGTAAAGTGCAGAGATTTTTTGGGTCGAGAATTCTCTCTCAAATAGAGAATTCAAAATTCCAAATAAAAGTTATTTTTTTTATATACTACTAGGAGACGGGACAAGCAAGTAGTGCACCTGGTGTTAAGTGTACTCTTGCCTATGACACAGCCTTACTGCATAGGTCACATCCACAAAGAACATAGCCTACACGGCACTGCCCGTCAACTTGAGGCATAAAGGTGTTAAGCCTCACGTACCCCTAATTTCACCGGCAACCATACCCTTGAAACCGAAACACAGCAATGCTGCTTGGCAGCTGAAATAAGTATGGTCGGACGAGCCCTTTCAATAGGGGCTTCACTACTCTTATGAGCGAAAACAATAATTTATGTCAACATGTTATAATTTCAGCTTAAATCTATTTTGTTATATGTGGCGTGGCTATCGCGGCTTAAGAATCGACCCATCCATTCAGCCTATGGATGTCGTAAAAGCCTACAAAGGAATCTCCCCAGAAGATACCATCAGGAATCTTTATTCTATGTATTTTCTCCACTTATACTGCGATCATCAATCCGCCTGCCATGCGTGGTGATTATGGCAAAAATCCTCCAGCTTTGGAGGAGACTCTGTCCAGCAGTGGGCACTAACTGGCTGTTGAAGTGATGTGATATTACGTTCTCATTATAATAACACCACTTTTAGTGCCATCGTTCCTCACAATCACGATTCAAATTTCGAGGAGGTCAATACCGAACTAGAAACAAACATAAAGTAACACATTAAAGTTATCTCACCTCAGTCACATCTGTCTACAATACTCAACACTCACAGAACAAGTGAAGGAACCCCCAAAGAATGGGAAAACCAATATTGTCGCGAGCAACATCGGTGACCCAGAGGCTGTGTTATTCACAAAAGAGTCACGTACTGGTTGCATCCAGGGCTGGATCTGGGAACCGGCGACAATAATGTCATTTTATAAAGTTGCTGACATGAACTCCTCAGACCTTACTACATTTTTTACCAGACTTTACCAAAATCAAAGTCAAAGTCAAAATTTCTTTATTCATTAAGATTTTTTAGGATCATTTTGAAACGTCAAATCTACTCGACCGAACCATTGACTCAAAATCTTCAAACTCCATTTTTTTTTAATTGTACGATTTATAAGTCAAACTACTTATCATTTATGGATTTTAATTATCTGAAAATAAAACAATTTATGATTATTATTATTATTATTTATTATTTATAACCATGTGCGTTAATGATACTATTTTAAAACGCAGTGTGAATTAATGACACTGCTTCATATTTTTGTTTTTGAGTTTCAAGTAAGTTTATTTTATGTTTATTTTGTTGTTATTTTACGTATGTTTTATGTGTTTTCCATTTATTTTTAAAAAGCATATTTTTTTACCTTCGTTTAAAACGGCATTATTGCAAACAACCAAAAATTCCAACCAAATAGCTATGTCACGATATTTAAAAGTCTAGCAAGCTTTGACAAGCTGCCTTGTAATGTAAACGAGGCCAATGGTTATTTCATTTAATATAAAAAAAAAACAAATACAAATTCATTTATTTGGAATAAAAAACACAGTGTACATAACAAATGATAGCAACGATGCTGACCGCAAATAGTGTTAGTTGTGGCCAGGTACAATGTTTTTAATCTATCGAACAATACTTGACATATTATTTTAATATGTCAAGTATCGAACAATACTTGACATATTATTTTAACATGTCAAGTATTGTTCGATTTCATGTCCTATTGCATGTCCAGTTTGGATTTAATGATGTGACATTAGTAATAAGACGTAGTGGCGTTATAACATTGTGTCAACAATAAAGAACTTATGATTACAAAAAAATATAAAATTTAGATTTGAAGGCCTTCGGGACCAATATAAATACCATAAGTTATCTATCAATAAGTATGGTGAATAATAATAGTTAGGTACATACCTCTCCCATTCAACCATAACATAACAATAGACTGAAGTAACTACCTCTGTGGTCTAGTGGTTCAAACCACCGATTTCAGATCCAGAGGTCCCAGGTTCGATCCCCAGGAGGAGTAAAATATATTGTGCTTGGTTTGGTTGGTGGAAGGACTTTGTTTAAGTCCGCCTGGCTAGCTACCACCATCCTACCTAATTATGTCGCCATTTAACAATTATAAAATTGTTGTGTTCCGGCATTTAAAAGTAAGATAGCCAGTTCCTCAGTTTGTTGAATATTACGGGTGAAGTGCGCCTCCACCTTCGGCTTTATTTCAACTTGTGTAACCAGGTGAGATGAAGGCCGCAAGGGAGCAACCCACCGGTGATCTCCGGTTACCCGGTTACCCGGGACCTCTGGATCTAAATCGGTTGGTTGAACCACAGAGGCGGTTAATTACGGAAACTTACCATTGAAACATTTATCTTATCTCATCGTATCTTATGACTTATGTGCTAATTAATGACGTAGAAAAAAGATCCTAAATCCATCCCAGGTGTCACAACATCGGCCACCACGCATGACTTGCCTCATACCCTATTTACGGTTGAAACCGATCCGACGGAAGGCATTCTCCTTTGTGATTGAAGACTCACTGAACTGGTGCCACCTACCACTGATATGACTTTTAAGGCAGTGCGTGCTCTATGACTCGCGACGTTTTATGGTGGATTTCAGAAAAGGAAATACATTACTAACCATTTATGGATTGTGATATACCATAATGCTATATGGTTCATACAAGGGTGTTTGTCACATTTCAAGGCAAAATATGCTGGTTCCATTTTGGTCTGGAGCATCCATATGGGTTTGACCTACGCTTGGCAAATTTTTAGTATTTGTTGTAGTATTACAACAAATCTTTTTTTTTACGACGGGGAAGAGAATTTCATCTCATCTGATTTTTTAAGCTATGATAAGGCTAAAGGTGGAAGCGCACTTCACCCGGGATCCTAAACCAACTGAGGAACTGGCTATCTTACCTCTAAATGCCGGAACACAACAATTTTTAAGAATGATTGTTATGGCGACAGAATTAAACAAAGTCCTACCACCAACCAAACCAAGAACAATATTGTACTCCCCATGGGGATCGAACCCGGGGCCTCTGGATCTGATAGCGGTGGTCGAACCACTAGACAACAGAGGCGGTTAAAACTTCAAGGTACGGATTATTAACTCACCAAGTTTTAATGGTCATGTCTGCTGTTAAATGAGAAATGTATAACAATGCACGTTTCTTGTATGGACCCCTATAATTTTAATTTATAATTTGTGGTTAAATGGCAAAAGTAATACACAATATGTGAATATTCCAACTGTTTAACCAACAGATGGACAGACAGAGGGATGGAAAGCCGAGCCTTAATGATAGGGTCCCGTTGGCACTCTTCCGTACGGAACCCTAAAAACACACTGACCCTTCTCTATCATGTAACTGTATCAAAATTATTAACCCCTTGACAAAAATAAATGTTCGCACTCAATTTCGGGAAAATGAAACTGCCTAGGTGAATGTGTCCCTTCGTTTATTACAGGAAACAGCGAGTTGAAAAAATACGGTATGAATTGTGAATCTATTGTTTTTTGATGGCGGTTAGAAATTGAATACTGGCGTAATAACATCATACATATTATATTACAGTAAATGACAGCACAGATCACATAAACAGCCCATTAGTGTCCACTGCTGGACAAAGGTTTCACCAAATCTGGAGGGTTGAAATTTATAATATTTATTATAATATATTTAAAATCAAATACACATTATTTTGATTCGAAAAACGGGTATTGATCGCGTTATTTGAATCAAAACTAATGTGTTGTAGGTAAACCAAGGTCTGATTGTACTAACAATCTACATTTTTTAACCGACTTAAAAAAAAATAGGACCGATTTGGAAAATTCTTTTTTGTTTGAAAAGGTATACTTCACAGGTCCCACTGACATCAAGTCAGGATCTAATGATGGGATCCAAGAGAAATCGAAAGAACTCTTCTAATATCATAGGTACACTTGAAGTGATTAGGGTATTATAGGGTGTATTATCTCAAAAGTGACATCATGACATCAGATCTGATAGTAAAATCCTGGAGAAATCGAGGTAACTCTTCAAATATTATAAGCACACTTGAAATGATTTGGGTATTTTATGTTGTATTACCGCAAAAGTAAAGAAAAAACGGACCGCTGTCATGAGGTCATGATCTGATGATGAGATCTTGAAGAAATCGAGGGAACTCATCAAATATTATAGACACACTTAAAGCGATTTGGGTATTTTTAGGGTGTATTACCTCAAAAGTAAAGAAAAAACGGACCTCTTATAGAATCACGCGTCTGTTTGTTCATCTTTCATCAAAATAATTGGAATAAATAAATCATTCACGTAAACGAAATTGTATCATATTCTTTATTGAAGTCGGTTTTCTTTTCAATTTTAAAAACGTTATTATTATTAATAAATACGTCATACATTCATTATACTCATAATATGAACACATCATGCACCCTGTAAACTTTTAGATTTTTCGGAGGGTGTATGAGCATTTAACTTGCTCAAGCTCTGACGATGCGGGACAACTTCCAAGGAACTAGTTACGAAGCTTTAAGCGTTCAGCAGCAAGGTTGACCGACTACATTGCTAATATCGCAGTATCAGTAGGTAGCAACTAATTATTATTATGTTTTTCACCTGATTTTTCAAGTTATGATAATGCCGAAGGTGGAAGCGCACTTCAACCAGACTCCTCAATAAACTGAGGAACAGCCATATTACCGGAACATAACAATTTATGAATTGTTGTTATAGCGACAGCTTTAGGTATAAGGAATTGTTGTGGTTACAGAACTGGGCAAGATGGTGGTAGCTAGCTCCAACCAAACTAAAAACAATTTCGTTCTCCCCCTGAACATCGAACCCGGGACCTCTGGCTTCATTAACTTGTTCTAACAAAGCTATTTCTATAAAAGAAAAACAAGCAAATTAGCGTTTATTTAAAATTGTGTCACGGGTATTTGTCATGTCGATGTTGGTGTTCTTCATCTTTTTGTTATTCCCGACGTTTCAAATGGTCGCAGGTAAAATGGAACTCGGAAGCTATCGACGCGAAGCAAAGCCACTACATCTGGGGCTTCATTATGTTGTCATTTGATCGACACAACGAAAAACATCTTAGGAAAAATCTGTTCTATTCGTGAAAGCTGTATTGAGAGTAGTGTTAGCGAAGATGTACAACACATTTTGATGGAATGTGTCCAGAACAGGATGCTAAGAACAGCCAGTTTTAGTAGAAATTATATCATTTGCACTGGTCTCATCGATAGTATTTCAGCTGATCTTCTATTGCAGGAGGCGGAGATCCTATATAAATAGGCCATCGTAGGTATAAGATTTTTTCTACAATTAGATGAAACCATAGTTTTTTCAGTACTGTTATGTTTCTTTTGTTTAGTTTGTTAGTTTTCGTTTTTAAAAAATTATGTACAATATGTACCTACAATGGACGGATTACCTCGGATTACCTGAAGACCGTTACAAACGGCCTACATAAACTCAACTGTTCCAGACCAGTACCAGACGGAAGCGTGCCCATAATACTGGCTGTATTGCTACGCTGATTAGCTATGTTAATTCGCTGGCCTAAATAAGAGCCAGCCTTTGGGTCACGTGTCGCCTAAATCAACCCGGTGGGCACCGGCTTCCTACAGACCTATATTTGCGCCTTATGTGATCCTCCACCAGCCCTAAATTATGTCGCAGGCAGATAAGATGGCGCAAGGGTGTCGATGTTGATGCAGGTAGTATCCCACACCAAAGGCCTACCCTTTGAATAAATCTATTCATAAAAAATGTAACAACTTGCAAGTTGAAAAATGTCTAGCACATTATTTGTTAAGTAGGTATATTTCCTCTCAATTGCCCGACATAGATCACAGCACACAGACATTTCAATACTAAAACTTCTTGGCAAACGCCAGGGTGTGACCGAGGTCAGACAGCCGGCACTTTGACTGAGTCGATTTGTCTTAGACCTAGAGGAAGCACCAAGACGGGTACAAATTGCAGATTACTGGAGTCACTCGCTCCCAGTGCGGACAAATGTCACAACCACTGCGGCGTGAACTAATGCTACCGTAGCCGTAACCGATACCGACACGATAAACCTCTCCGATAAAACTATTTACTATTTGGTAAAAAAACTTTTTTATATATTTTACGACGAGGTTATGATAAAGCCGAAGGTGGAAGCGGACTTCACCCGGAATCCTCAACAAACTGAGGAACTGGCTATCTTACCCCTGAATGCCGGAACACAATAATTTAAGAATTGTTATTATGGCGACATAATTAGGTAAGATGGTGGTAGCCAGGCGGACTTAAACAAAGTCCTACCACCAACCAGACCAAGCACAATATTGTACTCCCCATGGGGATCGAACCCGAGATCTCTGGATCTGACATCGGAGCGGGCGGACCACTGGACTACGGAGGCGTTTAAAAGACTATATGCAGTCTTCCCGTGACCACGGCCGTTGTAACACGGTCGAAACTGTCGTTAATATAAAAAGGTACGCGATGAAGACCCGTTTTTGTTTTTAATTATGACTTATGACATATTTCCCTTCGCAAAGCCTCCTTCAAGACTTTTAATGTGGCTTCTAACCAACATGTTTCACATTGTCACTTCCTATCAGGTGAATTCGTGGTCAGACGAAGGTCACAAAAATATTTATTTTGATATCAAGTAGTAATTAGTAAACTTCTCAACTCTGCTTTCAGCGCTATAAGTACATTTTTTATATATTTATTCAGAATTTATTTTTTATACTAGGCCGGGGAATTTTTTTTCATCTCACACGGTTTCAAGTTGACAAGACAACAGACTGGGGAACTGGCTATCTTACCTCTTAATGCCGGAAAACAACAATATGAATAGATGTTATATTGCCATGTGGATTTATAAAAAAGTATACATGTATTTTACCGTAATCTTGTTCCCTTATAACAAGCATTGCTTGGTTTGAGGTTAATAAATGAAATAAAATACAAAATAAAAACTGTTTATTTCGGACAGCAAGATCCATAGATGGTAGTACACACAAATATACACAGTAAAATAAAAGTAATGGAATGGTTAAATACCTAAGTTAAATTAAATAGTAAATGTGCCGAGGATGGTCACAAAGCAGGGGAGAAAGTTCCTGTGATCACTCCTCGCACAAGGCTCTTCCACACAACGGTGACGTGTAACGGTCTGCTATGGCCATTCAATAATAATAAATATTACAGGACATTAATTTCACACAGCGCCATCTAGCTCCAAACTAAGCATAGCTTGTAATATGGGAACTAGATTACGTATAGAATACTTAAATACTTTTTTTTTTATTTGTATGTACATACTTATCATACAATACACATAACAAACATCTACATTCATCACACAAATGTTTGTCCTGGGTGGGAATCAAACCTGGGTGGGAGTAACTACCAACTGAGCTATGAGTCTTGTTATGTATGTGTATCTTGTGTATGTGTCCCGCATTCTGCGGATCAGGGACGCTTAAGGGCGCTATGTGAAATTGATTTCCAAAAAAAAATATTATTATGAAAAACTAATGACAAGTCAATGGAACTTTAGATATAGATCTAATAGAATAGAATATTAGATTTTAAAACACGTTTTAGGTTATTCCGAGTACAATACGTGTTCTAAAATACCAATAAAAGGAGCCTAGGTATCGGTGAATGTAAAACACTCCAATGGGGAAATTATGCTAGAATCTGTGATAAAAGACGTCTTTTCATATCAGAACAATGGCACTTGCATAGCGTAACGATCTGCATTTGCTGAAACTGGAATCATTTATAACCATGAGAAAGCATATTATATAAAACAAGCCAAAGAAAAGATCTGTGTAGCAATTTTCAAACTCACGGAAAGTTTTCGGATCGGAAACATCCCTTTTGGTCGGATCCGACATGGAATCCGATAGATTTCAACGCTATTCTCAAACGATTTCTGAATATTTGTGGAAGTCTGGAATAGTAATACTATGTATTTTTTTTATTTCACAGTTCGGAATAGCTTTTCCAGAATCTCCATCGAAAGCTTGTGAATTAGATTCGATAAGGCGTCCCTAATCTTTGAGAATAACTATTTGCTACTGATTGTGATGGATTTCAAATACATATCTATTCAATGTTTGAGAATAGCTAGTAGTTGTACTGGATTTCAAAATCATACATATAGAATGTTTGAGAATAGCTAGTAGTTGTACTGGATTTCAAAATCATACTTATAGAATGTTTGAGAATAGCTAGTAGTTGTACTGGATTTCAAAATCATACATATAGAATGTTTGAGAATAGCTAGTAGTTGTACTGGATTTCAAAATCATACATATAGAATGTTTGAGAATAGCTAGTAGTTGTACTGGATTTCAAAATCATACATATAGAATGTTTGAGAATAGCTAGTAGTTGTACTGGATTTCAAAATCATACATATAGAATGTTTGAGAATAGCTAGTAGTTGTACTGGATTTCAAAATCATACTTATAGAATGTTTGAGAATAGCTAGTAGTTGTACTGGATTTCAAAATCATACATATAGAATGTTTGAGAATAGCTAGAAGTTGTACCGGATTTTAAAATCATACATATAGAATGTTTGAGAATAGCTAGTAGTTGTACTGGATTTCAAAATCATACATATAGAATGTTTGAGAATAGCTAGTAGTTGTACTGGATTTCATAATCATACATATAGAATGTTTGAGAATAGCTAGTAGTTGTACTGGATTTCAAAATCATACATATAGAATGTTTGAGAATAGCTAGTAGTTGTACTGGATTTCAAAATCATACTTATAGAATGTTTGAGAATAGCTAGTAGTTGTACTGGATTTCAAAATCATACATATAGAATGTTTGAGAATAGCTAGTAGTTGTACTGGATTTCAAAATCATACATATAGAATGTTTGAGAATAGCTAGTAGTTGTACTGGATTTCAAAATCATACATATAGAATGTTTGAGAATAGCTAGTAGTTGTACTGGATTTCATAATCATACATATAGAATGTTTGAGAATAGCTAGTAGTTGTACTGGATTTCAAAATCATACTTATAGAATGTTTGAGAATAGCTAGTAGTTGTACTGGATTTCAAAATCATACATATAGAATGTTTGAGAATAGCTACTAGTTGTACTGGATTTCAAAATCGTACATATTAATTATGCACTAGACTCTGTTTATAGCTTCGCCCGCGTGGTACACGTATTGAAAGTTTGTCTAATTCCTGGTCCAATATCTGTGTAAAACTTCAGCTCAATCCGTTAAGCTGTTGAGTGAACAATAGTAGTTTGACTTTCCATACCAGTTTCCCCAAAGGGAACTGATTTACGAGAGAAGCGCAGTTTGTCTCATTTACGGTCTAGAGCATCATAATATGTATAGAATCAGCTCAATCAGTTCATATAGTTCTTGCGTGAAAAGGAAGAAACATCCAATTGAAATTTTTGCTTTTTTTTCTTATTTAATATTAGTATGAAAAAGACGGTCATTTATTACAACAAAGCGCTAACGAAACATATATATAAAAAGCGCATCTGTTTTACCACAAATTTCCACATGAGATAATTATTTTTTCCTCGTTTTGTTCAATGTTATTTTTATTTGTATTTTGACGTGTAACTGATGAAACCTTCCCATTATGCATCTCCGTTATAAGTAACTTAAGCATAAACAAAAGCATAAAAAAGGGTCATATCCTCACAACTTAAATGGCATTAGCATTTTCTGATAAGGCTCGCTCCAACACAGACTTCATCATTGCCAAGTCAATGGCTAACCCATCGTATATTAAAAAAAAATACATCAGCATATTAGGCACAGTATGTAAAACTTCTAATGTACAGTGCAGCAGGATATTCACAGATTTTAATCTTATTGCGTTTAAGTTGTGCCTCAATTGTATTCACAATATACCGAATTATTACGACTCGTGGATAAAACAGAAAACGAAGGTGCATATTAGGAAGGTTTCATGGAAATGTAACAACAAATTGCAAAATCAACGCTTGCTTACGCGAGAGTTTAATTACAAAAGTATAAGTAAATGAAGATTCTTCTGAGCTTATTCAAATAGTTTTCTTGCTAATACTAAGATAAATTAGTACAAAATTGTAAATCTGTTTCAATATCGCATTTAGTATCACTTCTACTGCGCTTTGTAAAACTTTTTTCATTTGCTCTTTTGAAATCCACAGCGCTTTGAGTTTACAATAGTTCTTCTGTGTAGCTTTGGTGGTGGTAGGTTTGTTACAGATTTCGCTAACATCAGTTTTGTTCTGTTTTGTTAAATATATTTAATTTGCTGTCTTGCCACAGCGAGTTTATGAGAAATACATGATTTGTTTAGAGTTAAGATGCTCAAATGAGGAAGGTGATCAGCTTTTAAAATAACCTTGTGATATAACAAGCAAATGGTCGTTATAATATACATAGAACCATCATTGTTGTAACCTATAAAGACTGGGTACTCTGTCCAATAGTGGACATTCATATACTGCTGATGTGATGTTATAGGCACTTAGATTTAATCCTACTTAATGTTATAAACGTGAAATTTCTATCTGTAAGTTAGTTACCTATTAATGAAGCAAAACGGCTGAACGTATTTGGATATGAGTGAACGACGGAGGATAACACATAATACATAATTTTAATCCCATAAAAAGTGTCCTATGTGATTATTAAATAACTAAATACAGGACGTATCCACTTGATTACTACACTTTGGTCTGTCAATGTCACAATGTGTCTGATGGAACATTATTCCGGGCTTGATCCGCCTCTGTGGTCTAGTGGTTCAACCCACCAATTTTCTGTAGATTGTGGGTTCGTTTCCCACCCAGGACAAATATTTGTGTAATGAAAATAGATGTATGTTCTGTGTTTAGGTGTTGTATGGTATGATAAGTATGTATTTACAAAATAAATACCATGTATGCTCGTTGCGATTCCGAAATAAAAATCTACGGAACTTACGTTGTATAAAAAAAGTCAACGCGGGCATTGTCGCAGGCAGAAGCCAATTGTTATTAAAACATACAAAACTGCTCAATAGTTCATAAGTAAGGTTAGCTACCACCATCTTACCTAATTCTGTCGCCATAACAACAATCCTAAAATTGTTGTGTTCCGGCATTCAGAGGTAAGATAGCCAGTTCCTCAGTTTGTTGAGGATTTCAGGTGAAGTGCGCCTCTATCTTCGGCCTTATCTCAACTTGTTACCAGGTGAGATGAAGGCCAAGCGCTTCCCCGTCGTACAATAAAAAAAAAAAGTAAACAATATTATAATGTGCATTATTTCTCTTCCCACATTTATATAGCAAGAAAACCGTAAAAAAGAACACTTGTGAGGTAAAAACATTATTCTAGTTTAACTAATTTCTATTTCGGAATCGGCCTGACATTACAATATCAGTAGCATTTCTCACCCTCCATTTGACTAAGCCGTAAGCAACGGTAGTCAACTCTTCTTAATCCTGTTTTCTATCAATAAACTCGGCTGTTGAATAATTCAATTACTTAAAGCTAAGTTATAGCGTTGTCTGGTAGCGTCTGTATTTCGTGACGTTGATGGATTATTTGTCGTAGGCTTGAAGGCGCAAATTGTCTTGATCTCCACACTCGTGGCCAGCTCACAACGGATTAAGGCTGCCAGATAAAATTATGATTATACGTATGCGTCATACGGTTTTGTCGTCATATCATCGTGTTAAGGTGAACAATTATAAACACGTTTTTTTTATAATATGATTACAATGTTCAAAATGTTTGTTATAAAAAATCTTATCTAAAAAAAATTACATGTTTAAAAATCTAACCTCACGTTTACTTATATTACTCCTCATTCATACACTCTTTTTTATCATAGCTCCACCTAGCCTTGAACTAATCATAGCTTGTGGTAAGGGAACTAGATTACGGATAGACTACTTCTACACTTTTTTTTTGTAAATGTATACTTATCATACAATACAACACGCAAACTCAGTTACCTACGGATGTAGGTAACTGAGTTTGCGATTTTGATTTACTCAAACATTTCTATAGCGACATTTTTTTTTTCTTATGTCCTGTTTGAATCAAATTAACAGACTCCATCGCAGGCATCATTTAAGCTAGAGTAGCCTAGAGGCGAAGGTAAACCGATTATTTTAATAATGGTTTAAATAATGTTACTGTCAACAAAGACGCAACTGTTACTAATGTGATAACATAACTTAAATACATTTTATAAACGTTCGTCGTTATAATCACTAAATAAGTTGGTACGCACTTAAACGGTAAATACAATTTGAACACAATCATTACAAGTTGTAATAGACTGTAGTGTAAATACAATAGATAATTCAAAAACAAGGAGTGTGGACGCTTCAAACTTGCCACAAATATTTACAAAGATACCCGAAACTCGTCCCATTTTTTGACATTGATCTACGATTGTTCATCCCTGTTAGTAATAGTATTGTTTTGGACATATTCATAAAATATTTTTTGTTAATTTATGTATCAAAATCCTAACCTACGTATTTGTTAAGATAACAGTATCAAAAACCTATGTTTTTGTTTTTTTTTCATTTTAGTTATCGTTTGATTATAGTAACGCGCACCCCGCCCCCACCCCTCGCTACGCGCGCGATGGCGGCCGCGGCGACGACGGCGTCAGCGCGACGAGTAAATGATAAACAGAGCTCGCTACGGCCGAGCGCAATGAATGACGCATCGTACATACCTACATACAGGGATTTGGCGTACAGGATTTTTAGCGAACAGCGGACTAATAATCTAGGGTTTACAATGGTAACCAGAAAAAAACCTACCTACAAATATAAGTATAGGAATGAACGTGGCACTTTACATAGTGCGAGTGTATCTGACAAGCCTCATAGCTCAGTTGGTAGTAACTCTGCCTTCGGCGCTGTAGGCTGTGGGTTCGATTCCCACCCAGGACAAACATTTGTGTGATGAATATAGACGTTTGTTCTGTGTTTGGGTGTTGTATCATATAGTACGTATGTATTTACAAAAAGTATTTAAGTATTTTATCCGTAATCTAGTTCCCATATTACAAGCTATGCTTAGTTTGGGGCTAGATGGCGCTGTGTAAAATGAATGTCCTGTAATGTCCTGTAATATTTATTTGTCGCGCGCGAAAAATATAACTGAAAATGTTATTAGAGAACATGTAAAGGAAATGAACGAAAAATGTTGTGAAATTAAATTCTCAAAAATATAGAAACCTAAAATTTATAAGAAAAACAATTCTCTAAAATGTAAATAAAATCTGGTTTAGTACCAGACACGAGACACTAATTTTAATTCTTTCAAACTTACCGTACTTGCTTCTAAATTGACTAAATTCCTACAAAAGGAATACTGCTGAGCATAGTTACTAAATATGGATGTAAGGAGTAAAGGAGATTGCACATTGGTCACTTTTAACTGTCATGGAGTTAGAAGGTCCGCTCAGCACGTACGAGATCTGTGTAAGAGTACCGACGTTATTGCACTGCAAGAATCTTGGTTCATGCCACACGCCTTGGGTTTTGTGAATGAAATCGATGAGGAGTTTGGGTGTTGTGCCAAGTCATCCATCGACACGTCGGCAGGTGTTCTTTGTGAGCGACCTTATGGAGGTGTGGCATTTATGTGGAGATCCAGCCTCTTCACCAGCACGGAAATTATACAGTGTGAAAGTGATCGTGCAGGAGCTGTGCGATTAATGCAAGGCAATCGAAGCCTGTTGGTTTTTAGTGTTTTTATGCCTACGAAAGACGAAGACAATCAATAGAAGAAGTAATACACTGCCTTGCGCAGATAAGTGCGGCTATCGAGAGCTCTGAGACGGAAAGTGTTTTGGTTCTACGGGACTTTAACGCGCACCCAACCACTCTATTTTGGAAAAGAGAGGATTTCTGTAGTGAGCAATTATTACGCTGTGAAGACCTAGAGAGACTGATACCTGATACGTATACTTATGTAAGTGACATGAACGGCGCGTGCCGATGGTTGGACCATTGTATCGCGACGTACGCGGCGGCTAGCTCCATAACTAGTATAGAGGTGAAATACGGTACATTTTGGTCTGACCACTTTCCGCTTGAATTGAAATGTAATTTTAGACATGTTAGGTCAAAAGTAGTTTGTGATAATAACCAAAGAGTAGTAATTAAGCATATGTAGGGTAATATAGACGAATATCAGAAGCAAATATATACTAATTTATGTGAAGAGGGGTTACTGGGGTTAATTAGTGAGACATTTATTCAATAAAAAGTACAATTAAACTAACTATGTACAAAGGAATCAGTCAGATTACCTAAGGAACGTTACAAACGGCCTATAGGTAACTCAACTGTTCCAGACCAGTACCAGACGGAAGCGTGCTCAAGGCACTGGCTGCATTGCCACGCTGAATAGTAAGTATAATTAGTAAGTATAATGATTATTTAGATGGTATGTACCAGGATGTGGTCAGTTTATTACAAGAAGCGGCCGAAAAAAGATATGAAAGTAGGTTAGTTAGTAAAGGTAATAAATTAATTGGGTGGGATTTTCACGCTGGGCAAGCTCACGCTTATGTGAGGAGGAACTTTTTAAGTTGGGATCAGTGTGGAAGGCCCCGCTCGGGATACTACTACGAGAAAATGAGTACCTCACGCCGAGAGTTTAAAATCAAAATATCAGGAAAAGATCAAAATGGATATATTGGCCCGGCATCGCAGTGCAACTTAATACAGTTTTGGATAGAATTCAAAGAGATGGATAGGAAAAATGGTTTACCAATTAGTGTAGAATGAGAGAAGATTCAAAAAAATATCGCTAACCTATTTCACAGTCATTTTAATGTTAATAGTCAAGACAATAGTAGTATTAGTTATAGTAAAAGTAATGTCCAGCATACACGTCCAGTTCCGGAGACCGGGGATTTGATCGTGACATCGGAACAAGTCGATTTAATTTTGAGAAAGATGAATCGTGGTCGGTCTCCGGGACACAACGGGCTAAGCATAGAGCACCTGCTGTATGCGGGCCCACATATCTGAGACGTGCTGGCGCATTTTTTCACTCTCTGCTTGAAGAATTGCTACCTTCCACTTGAGCTTATTCGCACCCTAGCAGTTCCGATCACCAAAAATTAGGTGATATATCGAGCGTAGCCAACTATAGACCAATTTCCCTGGCGACTATAGTGGCCAAAGTGGTAGATCGTATCATACAGTCACATCTTAGCGTCTTGCCGTACAACGACGGTCTGTTTGGATTTCGTCCTCAAGTTTCGACTGACATGGCCATATTCTCCTTGAATCAGGTCGTCCGCTACTAAACGCAGAGGGGAACGTTTGTGTGCGCTGTATTTCTTGACCTCAGCCGTGCCCTCGACACTCTGAATCACAGCCGTCTGTAAGGAAAGCTTCGAGATAGCTCAGCGAACGTCCCGTCTGACGTTGTTGATCTTCTTGAGTTCTGGTACCAGAATCAGACCAACAGTCGGACAGCTACCAGCTTTCATGCGGTGTGAGGCAGGGTGAGCTTTCTTCTCCAGACCTTTTTAACTGGTACTTTAACGGTTTGATTGAGGAGCTGAGCAGTGCCCCGGTTGGCTCAGATTGGATGGCAGATATGTCAACAATCTGAGCTACGCCGATGTTATGGTTCTGCTCAGCCCCTCAATCAAAGGGTTAACAAAGTTGCTCGCTATCTGTGAGAAATACGCAATAGATCACGATCTTATTTATAAAGCCTAAAAACAGAGATGGTTGTCTTCAGATTGGGGAAGGGCCGGTGAACGTTCCTGAAGATTGCATCGGCGGGCGACCTATCAAGATAGTAGATAACTTTAAGTACTTAGGCCATATTCAAACATCAAACCTAAAAGACGACTCTGTCATAGAACGTCAGCATAAAGCGCTGTGTGTAGTCGGCAATATGACAGCGAGGAAATTTTTTAACTGTTCGCCTGACGTGAAAATCACCCTATTCAAATCATATTGTCAGTCTTTCTACACATGTCAACTCTGGACAAACTATACCAAAAAATATCACGACGGTATGAGAGTGACGTACAATACCGTGTTCAGGCATCTCATGGGACAGAAGCGCTATTGTAGCGCTTCAGAAATGTACACTGAGTCCCGTGTTGACTCCTTCAATGCCAAACAGCGAAGGAAAATAGCCTCATTTATGTCCAAAGTAGACATGTGTAAAAATGCAATTATAAAGAGCCTATTAGATCGTTTGATCTGCACAGAGACGTACAAACGCTGGGTGGCTATTGCCACCTAAACCTAGATTATTATTATTATTATGATTAATTTTCTAGTTGTATTTTATTTTGTTGACTTTGGTACCTGCCCTTTTTTTACCTGCCTACCTTATTGTATATTTTGTATTTTTATTGTACCTTCATGGATCTCGTGTCTGAAAAATAAAGAATTATTATTATTATTATTATAGAATATTACAAACAGGACATTATATTTTATTGTCTCAATAGGTAGATCGCAACGTAGCCACTTAAATGCCGTAGCACTGTCTACGTTGTAGCACTCCTGTAGACGTCTACGGCGTAGCATTCGCGTTGCCGATTCAAGACACATTCAATTACAATTCAGTAACAATTCGTTCCGCTCAGGCAATACAATACAATATTATTTTGTTTGTCAATAAACGATCATAAAAATGACGTAATCGTCGCATAAAACGAAAGGGTGCCAATAAAAGGGGGCCCTTTTAACGTAAGATATTATTTACTGTTGCAATATCAAGGACATTTCGCGGATATAAATCGTAAATGATGTTTTTTTCGGAGTATTTCAAAACCGTTGTATATTCAAGGAGCTAAAAATCTTCAACGCCATCATTATTACAGCCTACATAACTGCTACAAGCCTTCCACAATCAATTCTACAAAAAGCGACCTGAGCTGCCTCTATCTATCGACTCCCTGTGACCGACTTAAGGTCGTCGGTCCTTTAACAACTCCGTTTCACGTTTAATCGTGGTCACAATTCGAGAACCTTTACTCCCCAGCAGTTATTGGTTTTGCGAGCTATGTAGTTTGCCGACAGCCACTTCAGCTTGTTATTTCTGAGGGCTGAGTGACTTTCATTCTTCTATAGAAGTCCACATTTCAGATTTTATCACAAAGTAAAAATCCAAACATCTTTCCATAGCTCAATGGACAGACAACATTATGGCGGTCGAGAGGAGTCGATGGATGGAGGAGGCTCAGGATCATTATTATTAGCATCAATTAGGGGAGGCTTAAGTTCAACAATGGACGTGTATAGGCTGATATAATGATGATGACGACACTGAAAAATTATCTAAGCAATATTAAGTAAAAATATCCTCACTGGCTACAAAACTATATCGTTTTTATATCCTATATCACTATGAATACCGTTTAGTGAGGGAGCCACGAATTATTTATGGCTAATATATTTTATTGAACCCTTTTCAATTTATCTAGATATTCGTGGTCTCGTTTCGTATTAGGTTTATCGGCCGAAGTGGACAGATTTATTTATCTTATCTTTGTTTTTCCACGTTTATTTGAGCCGAAGCTTTGCATCAAAGACTGATTGTATCTAGGACATAGGATATTATTTTGATTGACTTCGTCTAGGCTTTTTTATTATTATATCGTTAATATTTGCTTGTCTGTTAGATGAACTTAATAGACTTTGAATAGCTAAGATATTTATTTATTGTACGTCGGGAAAGCGCTTGGCCTTCATCTCACCTGTCAAGTAATTAGGCTGAAGGTTAAAGCGCACTTTTCCCGGAATCCTTAACAGCTGAGGAACCTGTTAATGTCGGAACACAATAATTTCGAGTTATTGTTACGGCAACAGACTAGGTAGATAACTACTAACTATACATATATAACTATATAAAGTAAATATCAAACTAATGTATAACTACTGAGACTAGTTAGGTAGATGATGGTAGCCAGACACAATACACAATGTCCAACAACAATTATAAACATTTATTTTGATCCGAAAAACGGGTATTTATCCCGTGTTTTACTTATATTTATCCCGACGTTTCGCCGACGGACGCAATTTATCCGTTTTACGAATCAAAATAATGTGTTCTAATCGCGAAAGTTTCATTTTTAAATTGACTAATAATAAACAAGAAGAAATTAGTAGACCCCTGGGAATCGAACCCGGGACCTCTTTTCTGATAACGGTGGGCAAACCATAAAGGTGGTCAAATTCACAAATATTATAGCCCAACTCATACGTTTCTTAAGATAATACATCTTCACTGGCTGCCGAGCCAACAGAGCCAGAGAAAATTGGATAGTTTTGCCATAATCATCACGCTTGGCAGACGGGTCGGTGATCGCACTAGTGTTAGATAATACACAGAAGTAATCTGATGCCATTTTTTAGCGAGATCCTTTTGTAGGCTTTTACATCCGCGGGCTAAGTTGGTGGTGCTGATTCTTAAGAGGCTCTCATGGCATTCACACTGGTTGGGTTACTTGGTTTGGTTGGTGGTAGGACTTTTTTTAAGTCCGCCTGGCTAGCTACCACCGCCTTACCTAATTCTGTCGCCATAACAACAATTCTTAAATTGTTGTGTTCCGGTATTAAGATGTAAGATAGCCAGTTCCTTGAAATGAAGGACAAGCACTTCCCCGTATGACAATATAAAAAAATACTGATGTTATTGACATTTAATTTGATTTATAAATAAATAAACAAATATTACAGGACATTAGTTTTACACAGCGCCATCTAGTGCCAAACTGAGCGAAGCTTGTAATATGGGAACTAGATTATGGATATATAGACTTGCAACATACTTATCATACAATACAACACCCAAACACAGAACAAACATCTACCTATATTCATCACACAAATGTTTGTACCGGGTAGGAATCGAACACACAACCTACAGCGCAGAAGGCAGGGCTACTACCAACTGAGCTGTGAGGCTTGTTATATTTATATTCTACACGCTTGAGATTTTAATGTCATATTTTAAGCATTTTATCAAAATTCGAGTATGTATTGTTGAAATTGCATGCATGATTTGTACGGTGGCTGTATTTATGCCACCGTACTGTTTATCTTTACGGGATCGCAACTTCTCTGAAGTAAATATTAAGCTTTTATTATTCAAGAGTCATGCAGCCATAAAGTTAACGTTGGTTCTTTGAAATGATAACTGCTTTAAAACTTATCACACGTATTGTATATTAAAAAAGTAATTTTAATAATGATCTCCGGCCAATTTCATGTGATATGATAATTTAATGTTGTCATTAATAATTTCCTCAGTTGCTCAGTTTGTTGAGGATTCCAGGTTATGTGCACTTCCACCTTTGGCCTTACCTTAATTTGTTACCAGGTGAGATGAAGGCCGCTTTTCCGTCGTACAATAAATAAATTTTATCAATCGACTTTTAAAAAAAAGGGTTCTCAAATTAATCTTTGGAAACAAAAAAAAAATCCAAATCAGTCAAAGCGTGTTTGAGTAATCGGGAACATACATGAAAAAAAAAAGTTTCCGACTACACAGAGAGCGGTTCGTGCAGCAACTAACGAGTTAGGACATAAAATATGTTTATTGTTAGGATAACCATAATTTCAGGCAACCTTCTCGCACTAGCAACAATATTCAACAATTAAAGGGATCTAATAAAATTGAATAGGAAACATTTGTCCAGAATTGCCTAACCGTAAGCTTTAAGGGTCCAATTTGCATTTTATTAGCATCAGATCCGAATAAAAATGTGTTTATTCTGGGATGAAAGTGACATGGCCGACCCATAAAGATATCGAGCAATACGCGTGCTATGATATTATTTGGAAAACCGTTTTAAGCTTAATGGAATATGAATGTAAATCATATTGCTTATCAAATTTCAATTTGATTCGAACAATAGAACTTCTATCAACACCTCTGCGATATATTATTATTGTTTATCAGATTGGATACGCATATATTAAATATTTCACTAAATACCTTTATTAAGTAAGATAATAAATAAATATTTATTACAGGACATTAATTTCACACAGCGCCATCTAGTCCCAAACTAAGCATAGCTTGTATGGGAACTAGATTATGAACTTCTTTTTGTAAATACATACTTATCATACAATACAACACCATGAAATATTTAACATGTGCGTATCCAATCTGCTAAACTACAAACATAAGCCATCTTACCTAAGTTTGTCGCCATAAACACAATTAAATACTTTTGTGCGCCATTTAGAGGTAGACAGGTAGTTGTTTGGTCTGTTGAGGATTTCGGGTGAAGTGCGCATCCAGTCTTATCATAACTTGAAACCAAATGAGAGGAAGACCAAATGATTTCCCGTCGAAAAAAAAATAAAGATTTACCGAATTATTAATTTAGGTACCTATGTTATTAAACATAAGTAATTGAAATGCTTTTATTGTTTTGTGCGTATGTGAAATAGAATAATGATTTTCTTCTTATTTAAATAACGTAATGTGATGTAGTGTTCAGTGTATTGTTTAGTTAAATAGTAATAGGATAATCTAAGATGTAAGGAATCACAGGAAATGTTTTTGCTTCTGGAATTTATATAGATGAAATTAAAACTTATGACTTTTTTATTTCAGATTCTACATTACATATTAATCGTGCTATAAGTTGCTACTAACTAGCTTGGTGACATAAAAAGACAATTGAATCTTAAAAAGTTAGTAGGTTAGCGTAAATGGATATATGCTACAAGCCTTTTTTTCACGACAGCCAAGCGCTTGCCCCTTAAGATTGTATTTTGAAGGTAGAAAATACACAGTTTCACTTTACCAAGCGTCAATATCACCAGTATGGTCGCCATTTAACTATATAGGTATATCACCAAAATCTTGGTCTATCCTCGTGCAGTATATCGCAATTAGTTAAACTATAAAACGTGACTCGGCTAGGGTTTGTGTGGCCGTATCTCAATTGTGGATGTCGATATGTTATGACACATCGAGTGCGCATGGCATTTGATAGTTATTCCTCTGAGAGTGCCACAGACTCGGTTTGCAGTTGTAGATAAGGGGGCAAGGAGTTGCGACTACAAATAATTCAGACAGTTCAACCTGGCAAGCGAACAAACTGGGTTACAACACTTAGGTGTGTTTGGTTCTACCTTTTTTTTTTAAGACGGGAAGCGCCTGGCCTTCATCTCACCTGGTAACAAGTTGAGATAAGGCCGAAGGTGGAGGCGCACTTCAAACGGAATCCTCAACAAACTGAGAAACTTACTATCTTACCTCTAAATGCCGGAACACAACATTTTTTTAAGAATTGTTATTATGGCGACAGAATTCGGTAAGATGGCAGTAGCTAGCCAGGCGGACTTAAACAAAATTCTACCACCAACGAAACCAAGCACAATATTGCACCCCCTGGGGATCGAACCTGGGACCTCTGGATCTGAACTTGGTGGGTTGAACCACTAGACCACAGAGGCGGCTAAAAAACCTAAAGTAACGGAATCTACAATCCAACAGTAATGGATTGGGATGTTATATAAAAGTACAGGAATCAAATCCATCACAACGATGGATTAGAGCGGAATATGAATAGTAGTGGAATCTAATCCATGGCGGCGATGGATTGGACCAAAAAGCAGAAACCGATCCATTGATGCATTTGTTTAATGGATTAGTGTGGAATAGAACCCCCTAGTGGTCTTTTATTTGACAAAAAAAATATATTTGAAATGGTTAAGCTTTTGACTTCGGGGCTTGTCTGAACATTGCGCTTGCTTTGGTTGGTAATAGGACTAGTTTAAGTCCGCCTGGCTTTACAACATCTTACCTAAGCATGTCACCAAAAAAAATATTGTACATTATTGTGTTCCGGCATTTAGAGGTAAGATAGCCAGTTCCTGCGTCCGTTGAGGATTTTCAAGCTCTTCCTCGTAGTACAATAAAAAAGCCAAAAAAATAACTGTTTATGGGTAATTTGTGGGTTAAGAAATAACATTTATTTATTTGAAACACAAATGTTTAAAATTTAAGAAACTTGAAGTCCCCAATAAAACGATAACCGAATTTATCAAGAAACCAGATTCCTTTGCTTATTTAGTTCGGTACCTTCGAAAGGACCCAATTTACAACAAAACGCTACAAAATGTCTGAAACGACGTCTCAAACCAAGTTATCCTATTACCCTCGCCCCGGACGCCTCAATAGGTCCCTGATTTTAAACATTCCATGTGAATTCGGCACGAGGTCTCCACAAATTATACTCAAGACGTACGTTATCCGACATTTTCTGTTTCATAAATCTCCATTTAGAGGCAGCGTGCCAGTGAATAGGCTCGTTAGTCATAAATAACCGAACTGTGGTCGTTATCTTTCATTCATCCGTTCATAAGGTGAGACCCCGCTCTGAGGAAAACTTTAAATTTTTGTTGGCGATTTCTGACTTTTACGGCTCGGTTTAACGTTCCGTTTAGGGCTCTGGGTTGTTTGTGAACTTGTCAACGTGTAAATAATAAGATCAGATTAATACAGAAACATTATTTACAGTGTACATTCACTATCCATCTCTTCTACCTGGGACATCAGTTAGGGCTGGTGCGGCGGCTGATTCGGTCGAGGATCATAAAAGGTGCAAATATAGTGGTCTCGACAGAGCTTACCTATTTGGGGCTGGCTTTTATCTATGCCAGCGAATTAGCATAGCTATTCAGCGTGGCAATGCAGCCAGTGTTTTGGGCACGCTTCTTCTCCTTGTAATTTGTGTTGGTTGAAATGCCTGTTGGACGAAGTGTGTGTTGGATCAAACAAGTGTTGGACGATATGCGAAATAAAATTCCATTTGGACGAGCTGCTTATCAGACCGACAGCTAACAAATCATTCGCACATTGTTTAAAAGCAAAATGCTGAGTTATAAATCATTTATTGTGTTTACAATATATGAGTTTTTAAACGGTGTTACTTGCTAGTCTAAAAATCCTCAAGGTCTTGTCATTTTAAGAGGTTTTATAATACCGATACAAATACTCTATAGCTCTAGCATATAACTCAACTGATACAGACAATATCTTTGACCTATAATCCCTGCAACTCCTTTCCACCACCGGACTCATAGACGTATGGCAGGCTACAACCCGTACCACGTAAATGTTCCATTTTGTCGAACTCATCGTTTCGCCTCTACCTGTATTATTAAATAAATAAATAAATATTACAGGATATTAATTTTACACAGCGCTATCTAGCCCCAAACTAAGCATAGCTTGTAATATGGGAACTAGATTACGGATAAAATACTGAAATACTTTTGTAAATACATACGTACTATATGATACAACACCCAAACACATAACAAACATCTATATTCATCACACAAATGTTTGTCCTGGGTGGGAATCGAACCCACAGCCTACAGCGCCGAAGGCAGAGTTACTACCAACTGAGCTATGAGGCTTGTCATTTAATTTTTGAATTTAAATTAATTCTGGTAAGGAATGGATCTCCTTGCCCTGGTATATTTTCCGCACGAGTCTTTAGTATTTAAGTCCAGAGTTAATAGATGTCTTTAAAGCAAGTGTGCTCCATCTTAGGCTACATCTTTTCTTGTTTTTCAAGTCAGCTGGTGGTCAAACGCTTGGCTATCACTAATAAAAAAAAAAGACCAGTAAATTTACCGATAACAAGCGGAAGTGTAACAGAGACAAGAAGCAAAACACTGGCTGGATTGCCAAACTGAATAGTTATGCATATTCGCAGACGTAAATACATAAGAGCCAGCCTTTGGGTTGCCCAAATTAAAAGCCCCGCTATATTTTCGATGATTTGATCAATGTATTTGGACGGTATAATGGATCGAGGTAAGTGGGAAATTTTTACTGGTATTTATATAAGTTATTGGTACATTTTTATTGGCAAAATGATTTAAGTTCAAATGTTTTATGTACTTTTAACTCGTAAATTTGTTTTTAAGATATTATGTGTACCTCTACTTCAATGTAATTTGTCTAAGTGGACTTTTACTGTATTTTTATTTTATAAAAAAATAATATAAAAAGGATTTGATAACGCCACAAAATAAATGAAAAACGTCATCATTCTACATTCTCTACACCACGTAAGGCAAGTTGAACCTTTGTTCTTCCAACTTTATTAACCACAAGTAAAGTATCAAAGCCGAATACAGAAAAGGCTGCTTTCCAGACTATATTCCACAAGACTGTACATTTTGATAAGTTACCTTATTTTAATTTGACTTAACGTCTGCTCAGTTTATCTTATGCGGATGAGTGCTAGGAAATATAGAATCGATAGCTTACTTCAGTCCGTTCAACATTAACATTTTTATTTATGGCATTGTTATAAACAAACATGCCTATGAAGTTGCATAATTATAAACAGGCAAATATAGATAAAAAAATGCCTTTGCTCATAGACGCTGTTTTTCCTTGACAAAAGTAAAGAGACGTGCTCTTTAGCTTTTTATGTTTTTTTTTTATATAGTTACTACTTATAGATGGAACAAGTTAGCGGCCCACTTGATGTTAAGTGCATCTTTTGCACCTACGCGGCACTGCATTGCGACCGTCAACTTGAGGCAATAAGTGTTAACACTCGCGTGCCCGTAGTTTTACCGGGAACCATATAATTCAAGCCAGAACACAGCAATGCTGCTTGGCGGCCAATATAGGTATAGTGGTAGTACTTCCCCGGCTAGACCGGGGAAGTCACCCTTTTTCAAAGAGCTCCACTACTCCGATTGATATTTGTTGAACCCACAAATTAAGTCACGAAGGTTGTTCGAATTTTGTTGTTGAACGCAATACATAACGTTATTTGAAACATAATTTGTTCATTTATTGATACAAAAACGTCGATACATTAACAATTGAAAAAGGAAAGAGTATTTCCTCGTTGTATTTATATAAAACCTGTAGGCTTGTTTCTCTAGGCCAGAGAAAATGCTATCCAAGGTCTATGGAGAGTGGTTTTGGCTTTCTGAGAAAGCTCTCCAGTCAGAGAATTCATTCATTCGTTCTCCAATTTTTTAGTTCTGAAAACGCCCGCAAAACATATAATTTCTCTTTCAAACTTCCCACATCGCGTCGAGTAAACCAGCCGTTCAAACTTTACTGCGTGCTAGCGTTGTTAAAAGTTGCGGTAGAGTTTCATGTCAGTAATTAGCTTAACGTAATTTGGTTATATCGTTAATGCCACTCCTCCTAATTTCAACTTTTGCAGACCAATTTACGGTTCAAATTTTAAATCGAGTAATATACGTGTACTTAGATGATGGCGTTACTCATTATATACAGGGTGGGTAAACGTAAATAAAATTTGACATAGTGATCTTTATTTTTGTATGAAATTTTTCAAGAGAATAAAAGGTTTGCTTTGATGTAAGGTACGGTAATTCAAACTATTTTTCTTTCTACTATTTCTTTAAAAATGTTATGTTAACGAAAAGTAAATGAAAACAAACTTATTTGAGCCTTTTGGGGTTCGTGAGAAGCTGGTGTCCTCAAGGTTTTAATACAATCTTGCGTGCTTTTTTGACTTGACCCAAAGGCTGGCTCTCACTTAGGCCAGCATATGATATATTAAGCAAAACTGTTCAGGGTGGCAATGCAGCCAGTAGCTTGGGCACGGTTCCATCTGGTACTGGTCTAGAACATTTGACCTACCTATAGTGTTTGTAACGGTCCGTAGGTAGCCCAACTGCTTAATCACTTGTCTGATACTTAATACATGTTAGTTATAAAGTCATATCTAGCTTTATCAATAAATAGTTAATAGTTAAACATTTTATGAAAATAATATTTCAGATGACATTGCTTTTGTTACATCGTTATTCATAGATGCAAAAGCGCGAAGACTTCAGCCTTATTTTAAGGCAAATCTTCAGCTGGGTTTCGAAATTTTATGACGAAAATAGTGGTAGGGTACTGTGTCAGGTAGAGTAGGAGATAATTAAAATGTTTCCCTGTAAAGCAATTTTAAATCAGGTTTTTTTAATAGTTATTATTGTACAACGAGTATGTGCTTGGCCTTCATCTCACCAGATTTTCAAATTATAACAAGGCCGAAGGTGAAAGCGCACTTCACCCGGAATCCTCAATAAACTGAGGATCTGGCTGTCATAACTCATAATGCCGGAACACAACAATTTAAGAATCGTTGCTATCGCCACATGTTAAAGTTTCACTTCTATAATGTGTGATACACCTGATTTCTACATCTGACGTCAATACACTTAAATAAATAAATAAATAGTACAAGACATTAATTTCACACAGCGCCATCTAGCCCCAAACTATAAGCAAAGCTTGTAACATGGGAAATAGATTACGGATAGAATACTTAATTACTTTGTTTTGTTTATTTAACTAAACAGGTAAGCTCTTGACTTCGAAGCTTACCTGGTTGACTAAGCAATAAAAAGGTATATGAATGATCGATTTTCTAGAAATAGCTTATGTATAGGCACTGGGCACTTCCACGGACGACGAAACACCTCAAACCGCTTATCACTGAATTTTGGTAGAAGGTTGGTTACAAACCTGGCGGACCTTTACAGTTCAACAATGTGTTTGATTTGGTTTCGTACCCCTTCGTGATTCTGCGTACCTACCTGGTCGTGGCGGAAGTCCCGCTCGTCAATTGCCTTCCATTCTATTTTTTTCTAATCCGCTTGCAGCAACAAATAAAGCAGTTTCAGCGTACTTCTTGATACCTACCTAAATGTATTCATCACTCCTTGCAAGCGGACCGTCGGCTTTTGGTGAGGCTGGACCCATCTCGATCGGACTGTTATACCATAAAGGTATACCTAGGTATAATATGGCCAAGCACACTAGGGTCACTAAGTATGTTAATTGTCGAGGTGGGTACCTGAGGTGAAAGTGTATTTAAAAGTATATATGCAATTTTATTTTTATTTGTCCTTTTTGATTTTATAGATTCAGATTCAGATTTATTTATTAGCAACATTATAACAAAGATTGATATACAAGGCAAGTCATAATTTGTACATGTATAGGTACTTATTTTAGAAACATAAATCGTAACCAATCGATAGGTTTACGCTTCGCTTTTATTTTTACATTTAAGTACGGTGTATGTAGGTAAATGTAAATAGCACTAATCGTAATCGTATTTATTTAAAATGGTTGGGGTTTTTTCTTTTTTTTTTAAGTAACATAGATTGTTTTAAATTAATGTAAGTGTTTAGCGGCATTGTCATAGTGGCACGAGCTTAGTTGTTGTTGTTTAGTATAATGCACGGCGGCGGCGGCGCGGAGTCGGAGCGGCGCGGCGGCCGGTGTTTAGTTTTAATTCGCTAACCGCTCTGTGCCCGGTTTTATTATATCGCCGAGTTATTGTAAGTCGAGTGCCGCCGCCGCCGCCGCTGCCGCCGTCACCGTCACCGTTGATTGACACCATCGCCTGTCTCACTGTGACAATGCTCCTATGATATTTGTACTTTGTACCTAATCTAAAATTATCGTCCTTATATAACTGGATATGTCGAAAAGAAATCGCTTAACATTGTTTTTGTCAACCCGTGGATAAAGTTGTGGGTCATATATTTATTTACCTACTTAGTTCTATACTAGTTTACAATACACAATGTATGACTGTTTTTTTTTCCCAAAAAAAAAAAAAAAAAAAACATTGCCCCAAAAAACAGTTGTTCAGTTCGAGTCCCATCGTGGGTTGTGAATTATTGTGTCATAATAACAGTTGTAAATGTTGTGACCATGAAGTGCAATCACTTGAAGTACAAAAAATTCAGAAAAAAAAACAGTTAACAGTTCCGAATTTACGTTCACAATTTTCCACGCTTGGCAGGCAGTTGAAAATCACAGGGAAAGTACTTGTTTGTTTTCACGAGGATTCTTCGATGACAAGCGTCACAGCTTAGTTGATAGCTCTGTCTTCTGCGTTGTAGGTTGTGGATTCGATTTCCACGCGGTACAAACATTTGTGTGATAAATATGAATGATTGTTCTGTGTTTTTGTTATATTGCAACATTTGCAGGTATTTATGAACAAAACAATATGTTAGTATTATATCCGTAATCTATTACCCATATAACAAGTTCTGCTTAAGATTGAGGCTAGATAACGCTGTTCAATCCAGAGGTCCCGGGTTCGATCCCCATGGGGAGTACAATATATTATGCTTGGTTTGGTTGGTGGTAGGATCTTGTTTAAGTCCGCCTGGCTAGCTACCACCATCTTACCTAACTCTGTCGCCATAATAACAATTCTTAAAAAAAATGTTGTGTTCCGGCATTCAGAGGTAAGATAGCCAGTTCCTCAGTTTGTTGAGGATTCCGGGTGAAGTGCGCCTCCACCTTCGGCCTTATCTCAACTTGTTACCAGGTGAGATAAAGATACCAGCCAAGTGCTTCCCCGTCGTATAATAAAAAAAAAAAGTGTATAAGACCCTTAGCCGCGTTTTACTCCACGGCACACGTAACGAGTAATTTGTAGATAAACGTCTCCCTGTATAACGTGGGACAGCGAAGCTAGATCTGATAGAACTTTTAACTCGGCCTTAGCCGCAAATTGACACGATGAGGGGCAGTAATCACATAACTTGTTTAAGAACTTGAAATTTTGCTGCAAATAATGTTTAATTTTTGATTTAGATCAGGTTCTGCCATTTGGAAACTAAGCGTTCGAGTATGGGGTTGATATTTTTCATTTTTTTTGTTTGATCATGTTGATAGTGATCAGTTCAGTAATCGTACCTGCTTATCTAAAAATGGATGTCGCGTTGAATAAAAACATATGAGATTGTAATATTTTTGACATAATTATACTGTAAAGAGTAATTAGTATGGTATGCGTATCTAATACTATTTACCAAGAGAGCATTTGAGTATATGCATGTATCAAATGCGCACAAAAACTTTCGAAAAACGGAAAAGTCCATTGGTGGACGACTGGATTTGAACCTTCGGAACGGAAGGCTGGCGTTAGTGTTAAAGTTATTTTTAAGTTTTTAGTGGTGAAGTCGGTTGCATTTTTTTTTCAAAAACAACCTTTTTCCTACACTCTGTAAGATAATTATCACCATGAAAATATGTTGCTGTTTGTAACGGTCCTTAGGTAATCTCACTGATTCCTTTAGTTTAATTGTACATTTTATTTAATAATTTTTTTATGATTTATTAATTTACTCCTTACGCAGTGGTCATTCATTTATCTTAAAGAAGATCAACTGCCTTACCCATTATAAAACTTATATTGGCAAGGAGATGTGAACTATGCGGACCATTTCGAAATACAAATACCGTGTTTTTCGTTACACATTTTTTTACATTACGTGTTTGCTTCCTTGATCACACCATTGAGCAATCTCACATATTTTTACCCAAGCCGGAAACGCCATAGGAATGCTAGACTCAACTTCTAACTGTAAAATGACTAAAACTGATTTAAGTTAAACTTTCTTGAACTAGCATCTGCAATCTCGGCATATAGCTTCGGGGGATGATCGTTGCTGACGTGGGGGATAACCGTTGCTCACGGAGGGGATGACCGTTGCTCACGTGGTGGATAATCGTTGCACACGTCCGTAGGAGTCGCCACTCCCTACACGTATCCCCTGGGTGGCGCTAAACGAGCTGCAGCACTTTGGCTGCTGCACATGTTAAATAATTGACCTCGCAGCACACCACAATCGTTCATCAAAGAGTAAACGAAGATGAACATGAATATAGGTATACACATAATATAGGTATCTATCTTCCTGTTATGCCAGTCAATAAGATAAGCGCATAGATAAATGTAGCTTATTCTCGGGTTCCTAGGAAGACATAAATTGTAGATTTATAACTTCGGGAGTACCGGTATGACCTACAACTATAAATTTTGAAACATGTGACACTCACTAATCCGCATTGGGGCCGAGCAAGATTAGACGTACAGTCTGCAAAAATATGAATACACTTAATAATTTAAGGAATGAAGCCATTACTATTACATAGTTATCGTAGCGGACAAAGTTGATATATTCCACGATCCTGTGAGCGTTATGTTATTCGATTAGTTTTTCTGAATTTATTTGTAATCTAATTAAGTAATTGACTTTGACATGTTAGTATTATTACTATTATTTTCAGTGTGTGATTTAATTGAGTCTACTCTCTATTCTCTATTCTATTAGGATAATCCTGTAAAAATAGGTGTAAGAGGAAAAAAATAACAAATATTTAAGTCTAATATATCACACTTAAAAACAATAACATATCTACCAGATTACAAAACCGATTTGAAAGTTACGAAGCTTGGATTTTGAGGCTACTGATTGTGATTCTTTAAAACGTTGCGCGACTGAAATTCATAAAGTTTATAAATAATTCGGGCTGTAATGTTTGTCAAGTGAATGAAAGAATGTATAAATGTAATTGTACACCTTTTTAATAATACTTTAAGAAAATTGTCTATGGGGCCCACCCATTGTTATTTTTTTTAATCTTATCGTTAAGAAGCAATTTCTTGCATGGAGAGGATTTTAAGGACCTAAAAGGTGGATAGTGGTATTATCTGAACAACAATGTCTTTCGTTAAAATAGGTTTACAAAATGTTTAGTAACATAAAGTTAGCGTGATTTGAAGCTAGTTATAATACATTTCTTGATTTGAAGAAGAGAATTAATAAACTATCTATAAACATACTAAAAAAACACGATAAAAATAAACAAATTAAAGATAAAATACCAATGTCGAGAGTATGATATCGCACGCCTACATCATATCATCCGCTTATCGAATCGCATGACACTTTGCAAATAAGATGCATTGCATGTATTTCGTTGCATGATATGCTTTATGTATATCACAATAGAGGCTATAATTGAACATGCCATTGAAAATGCACTTTGTAATTGACTTACGGAGAGTACATGCATGTTAGAAAGTAACTGAATTAACAGCTGCGATATAGAGCTGTTTGAAGAGAGACGTTGACTTTTATTTTGTACTATTTATTGATTACTCATGCTTCTGAATTAACCAAATTCTAATTTAATAGACACAGAGTGCTCCCACAAACATTTCGAGGCAAAGGAAGGTCCCTTAATTCTTAGCGATTTGCCGCCCATTGTGCATTGTTAACTTAATATTATTTATTTCATAGTATATTTGCATTTAGTGCTCAACAAAGAATTTTGTATTATTTTTCAAGAAAGATTTAATTTAAGACATTTAACTTATAAATAAAAACAATCATCTATAAACATCACACATTTTTTTTAAATAAATTTACATAAACTTACTAATAGACTAACATACAAGTAAAAATATCAAATAGATTATCTACAAAATTAATATTTTATAAATAGCCCAGTCGATCGTTTTCACCACCAGATTGTACGTGGCTAGAATACTGGCCGCATTACCACGTATGATGGCAATACATGGGTAGACTCTTGAAGCCTTTCGGCTAAAATCTCTATAAATTATATGTGCCCCAGTACTATTAGTTGTTCTGTGCCCTGGTCCCCAAGACCCAAGAGTTTCTACCCCAAATGGCTATATACCCCTTATCCAGGAGGGCGTATTTGCGCCGTCTAAGGGACTCCGCTGATATTTGAACAATTTTTTTTCTATTTGTTGTTGTAGTGGCTATTGCACTACAATCTCTGTGAATGTTTCGACTGTCTACCTATTACGGCTCAGAAAATACAGCCCGCTGACAAATAGATGGACGGACGAATAGCGGGGGCTTAGTAATAGGGTCCCGATGATTTTGGGGTACGTAATACTAATATACCTACTGAATGATGACACCTAAATTTATTTATAACAGTAGATGTAGTACTAAGATCATTCATATTATACTAACTGTATTTGTACGATATTAGTCAATACAAGCCCTGAGGCATAATATTGTTATTGTAAATAGTATGTAATATTATTAAGAACCTTGTAATCTCATTTTAAGCGAACTTATAATTATGTTCTTATGAGAGTAAATATCTATAAACCTAAAATAATTAATCAATTTGTGCTTGTAATTAGGTTTGTCTGTTTCGGTCACAATATCATTATTTTCTGATTTAAAGCTTGTTCTGTTTTGCCCCGCCACGATTTGTTTCGTTTGTTTTCATTAACCCTTTTAAGTTTTTTCGCTGTTGTTTACGTTTCCTATACACGTCCAATTGTCATTGTGTACTTGTACGATGAGAATGTGCTAGCTCCTCATCTCACCTGATTTTCGATAGTAATGCTTAGGCCGAAAGTGAAAAGCGCACTTCACCCGGAATCCTCAACAAACTTAGGAACCGGCTATTTTACCTCTAATATGCCGGAACACAACAATTTTAAGAAATAGTTGTTATGGCGAAAAATTTGGTAAGATGGTATATAGCTAGCCAGGTGGACTTAAACAAAGTCCTACCACCAAACCAATTACATTATTGTTCTCCCCTGGGGATCGAGTCCAGGACCTCTGGATCTAACAGTGTAGGGTGAACCACTAAGCCACAGAGGCGCTTAAAACTTAAACTTAATAATACTGTCCTGATGATGATTGCTAATAAGGCTGCGATGATCAGGGAGGGTACAAAGGTATCGTAAAATCTCCACGTGGCTATAAGCGAAAATAACTGGTTAGTCTCACCTGCTCAGCTAATTTTTTCAAGGGTGTGATACCCTTGATACCAACGTTATGAAGTCTGGATTGCGATTTTTACGTGTTTTCTCAACACTTTTTGAGCTTAGGGGTGATTTTGCGAGATTGCTTCGTTCAATAGAAACTTTTATTTAAAATTGCAAGTTTTCTTCAAAGAAGTGCGAGAACAAAGCTCAGCACTTTTTGCATAGTGTTTCTTTGTGGAAATATTTTTCAATCTGTTTTATTTCCCCGATGTGCTACGTCTTTTTCTCTACCACAACTTGCAATATCAAAAAAGTATAGTTTTGTTTAAATAAATAAACATTTATTACTTATTGCATTGCCACGCTGAATAGCTATGCTAATTCACTAGACTGAATTTGAGTCGTTTCCTAAAGGGCAGTAGTCATACCATCGCGACTCTTGTGTAACTATTTGGCTGGTATAATACATTTATAATGTGGTGGAGGTGATTGAATGCTTATCCACCCTGATTTTTCAAGTCAAGGCTGAAGATGGAGGCTCACTAAATCCGGAATCCTCAACAAATTGAGGAACTAGCCATCTTACCTCTAAATTCCGGAACATAACAATTTTAGAATTGCTGTTATAGCGACAGAACAGATGGCGCTGTGTGAAATTAATGTCCTATTTTTTTTTTTATTTTAAGACTAGGAAGCACTTGACCTTGGAGGCGCACTTCACCCGGAATCCTCAACAGACTGAAGAACTGGCTATCTAACCTTTAAATGCCGAAAAACACAACATGTATTTTAAGAATTGTTACTATGACGATAGAATTAGGCAAGATGGTGGTAACTAGATTACGGTTAGAATAATAACAATACCTGGCGTATTATTATTATTCTAACCGTAATCTAGTTTTCAAATGACAACAATCACTTAGTTTGGGGCTAGATGGCGCTGTGTTACTTTACTACCTAAGAGTCCTGTAATATTTATTTATTACACAGACTGTTGAAATATCAAGTATCAAACAGCGTTAGAAATAGAATTCGTTCAATTTTCAACAGTTTCACAAATGTTTGAACCAGGAAATGGTATCTGCACCGCCAGAGAATGACAGCAATTCAAACAACACAACAGCTGTACCGAATGGAAAGACACAATTTGTGTACCTATTGCTAGGGTATTTTTGTTTGACCTACTAATAGTTCTAACGGGGAGAGTTATCCCCATTTTTATAACCCTCTGTTGTTTACAATGTCTTTATTTATTTTACAATTTTCTGTTCTTTTGCGCAATTTTTAAGTAGGTAGTTTTTATTGAAATTCATGTAAATCGAAAACCACTACATTGGGTTTGGTTTGTCGACTGAACATTTTAAATAGTTAAGACAATATTAAATCGTTTATCTTTTAGTTGAAACCAAACAATAACAGATGATAGAACTTAAATTATATACCAAGCTCTAGGTTCCACGAAACGTTCAATTATTTAAATAAACTCGATCTACTAGACCACAGAGGCGGTTAAATATATAAACAGACGGACAACAAAGTCTTAGATTAACCTTATCTGTAACAGGTTTTTTCTGGAAATTACTTTCAGCGTAACAATTAGATAATTTAGCGACAAAATGCCACAACACACCATTTCTAAAAACCCGTTTCGGTAGTGTTTATCGTTTGTTTAACAAGCCTTTGTTTTCCTACAAAGTACATTGTTCTGAAAACTATTGCAGTAAACTAGAAATATTACGGAAAAGGTCGCACAAAACCCCGTACAAATAACGGAGTTCCCTTTTGCGTAGCCAACAGTGATTACAACTACATGTACGTGACACGGGATGCTGGAAAGATTGAATGAATTAATTAATACAATTTGATGAATGTGCGCACGATATATTTTAGATTTCTTTCTTTCTTTATTGTACGACGGGGAAGCGCTTGGCCTTGATCTTACCAGGTTCTAACGTTCCAAGTTAAGATAAGGCCGATGGTGGAAGCGCACTTCACCCGGAGTCCTCAGCAGAGTGAGGAACTGCCTATCTTACCTCTAATTGCTGGAACACAACAATTTTAGAATTGTTATTATGGCGACAAATTTAGGTAAGATGGTGGTAGCTAGCCAGGCGGACTTATACAAAGTCCTACCACCAACCAAACCAAGCACAATATGTGCCTCCCGTGGGAATCGAACCCGGGACCTCTGGTCTGACACCGGTGGAAACGGTGACACCGAACCACTAGACCACAGAGGCGGTTAAAATCCCTCCTTCTCTTTCAAAAACCGGTCTAACGGACGTATGGGAAAAGTTTATAATAAAGAGTGAAGAGTTTACAATAAAGAGATGTCTATAGACGGAATTATCACTGAAAGCGATTTCTTTTATGCGATATTCGGCAGAAAAAAAAATCACTATGTTAATCTTAACAGAATGGTCTGGGATGTGTTTTATTTATAAATATAATATGACCATAGTGAGCAAGCTAGTTTCTCCTTTTTGACATTAAATAGGTACATGTTCTAGATATTACTTAAAATAATATCGGAGTGCTTACCTCCTTACAGAGTTTACTTGATTTATTATTAATACAGTTCACAGTTACTCAAATTTCATCATTTGTTGCTGATACTCCCGCATGCTTCTTGCCAAGGTATGGCCGCTGGCTTACAATGCTTATAAAGTTCACTAACAATGAAATTGAAAGTAACTTTTTAAATACAAAGGGTAGTGCTGGTACAAAGAGCTTGTTCTGGTTCATTGCAATTGAATGAAGAAATAAAGTTACTAAATAGCTAAATTAAAAAAACTGGCAGACTACTTATTTTGTGCTAAGTCTGTTTGCAATAGTATAGCAAAGTTGTATTAGCTATGTTTCAGCTCCACTATGTCTACAAAATGCTACAACATAGCATGTCACAGCTACTAATCGGGTCTGGTACACGAAAGACAATTGCGCAAATGTCTCTTCGCGCAAATGTCTCTTCGCGCAAGTGTCTCCTCGCGCAAATGTCTCTTCACGCAAATGTCCTTCACGCAAGTGTCTTTCGCGCAAGTGTCCTGATACCCTACAAATCAAATACGAATTGCCTACTAACTGTTACGAATCAGCTTCGCTGTCTACAAAGTGCTACGACATAGCATGTCACAGCTACGAATGAGATACAATTTGCCTACGAAGTGCTACGAATGCTTCGCTATGTCTACAAATGCTTCAACGTAGCATGTCATAGCTTCAAATCAGCTGCAAATTTGGTTGTCTACAAAATGCTACATTATAGGTACAAATAAGCCAAGCGGTTTTATTTATCAAAGTACTAGAATAACCGTCGCGTGGGAAGGACTTCCCTCCTAGTTGTCTACCTCCGACAACGGAATCGTTGAACTTTAGTGAAAGGCCACGGCTGAATGATTCTATCACTGGTGGTAGAACCTCTGAAGGTCATCTGGCTTGCGATACTGCCAAAATCCGGCACCAAGCAGTTCGCTTTCTTCCGTCGGTACACAGGAGTCTTTAACCAAAATAAAAGGCCAGGGTCTTTAAGAGGCAGGTTATCATAGCTAGCTAACCTTATCTTTAGTTTTCGAATCATAATTATTAAAATTACAGCTAAAATACATTTATTATAAATTAACATAAATTTAATAATATATTAAGTTCTAGAAATAAATTTCCTTTCAATTATCGATAGGAAAGAATATAGCTAAAAAAAAATTCACTAGGACGTGGTAAGGTAGCATTTAAAAAAAAAAATATTGTTGTTTTTTTTATTTTTTTTACTGTACGACCGGAAAGCACTTGGCCATCACATCACCTGGATTTCAAGTTATGATTAGGCCGAAAGTAAAGGTGCAACTCACGCGGAATCCTCAACAAACTGAGAAACTGGCTATCTTACGTACTACATTTAGAATTGTTGAAATGGCGACAGACCTACCACCAACCAAACAAAGCACAATATTGTAACCTCTAGAGATCGAACCCGGGACTTCTGGTTCTGATACCGGTGGGAAAACCACTAGACCACATAGGTATGCCCATTACAGCGTGACTAAATAAAAATGTTTGCGCGTCCAATATGTACTACCTCAATAACGTTTCACGTGTTTGCTGTGACGTTACAACACTGCAATTTGTTCATTGGAAAAGTATATTTGTACAGCGCAATGACATATTGACGATATGGTGACTCGTATACTAAAATGATTAGTTTATTTCCCATTGCAAAGCTATTATGTACCTTCACCAAGTATAGGAGAGTTTGAGATTATGAGCAAATCAAGCTCTAATATAAAAAAGCTCATGCCTAGTTAAAATTTTGTGTTTTGCAAGAATTACCACGCTTGGGAAGAAAGATCGGTGATTGCAGTAAAGGTGTTCTACAGACTGGTGCTTGGGCTTCATCTCATCTGAGTTTCTTCAAGTCTTCATCCGGAATCCTCAACAAGCTGAGCAACTGGCTTTATTACCTCTGAATGCCGAAACACAACAATTTAAGAATTGATGTTATGGCGACAGAATTAAATATGATCGTGGTAGCTAGCCAGGCTGAGGTAAACAAAGTCCTACCACCAACCAAACCAAGTCCTACAATCAACCAACTCCCCTTGGGGATTGAACCCGGGACCTCTTGATCTGATACCGGTGGGCCACTAGACCACAGAAGTGGTCTACTGTTTTTTACATTCACCATGTGTTCTTACGAAAAACTAGTTACGTATTACTACTAATTTAACAATATATAACATAAGAAATATCCATCAATCTTTTATTTGTTTGAAAAGTCTATTAACGCCCACTGCTAAGCAGAGCCTCATTAAATCCAAAATTCTACCTGCGGTAAGCTGAAGGGTGTTGCATTATAGGTATACTATGTAAAGATATAAGCTGCAGCTGTTCTTCTTGTTAGCCTTTAGTGGGCTTTTACGATATCCGTGGGCTAGTTGGAGAAATCAATTGTAAATCCAAAACTGCCATCGCAATATCGACCTTATGTTTGTTTATTCAAATAGATGCGATATAAATTAATTGCACACAGTTATTTAGCCAGTCCGCAATCTGGAGTTATATGGAAATAAACTAACTGAAATAATGTTTTTAGCTTCTGCTGCGGATTCCATTTGAAAAGGAGCATTCGTTGTCAACGAGGGATTAGTGGTACGACAACGTTAGCAAACTATGGCCACAACCGCTGAGAGAGTTAGTGAATTAGTTTGATTATTTATTATAATAGTACGTTTTAAAAACTAAAAAGAAAACCGGCTTCAAGTGTGCCTTTGAAGATTTATCTCGATTTTTTCAGGATCCCATCATCAGAATATCCTGACCTGATGACAATGGGACTACCTGTCAAGTATTACCCTTGCAACAAAAAAAAATAATTTTCGGAATCGGGTCAGGCGTCTTTGAGTAATCGGGGAGCATACATAAAACATAAAAAAAAGAAGAAGTCATCAAAAATGATGGGTTACCATCCTCCATCATCTTCACCTCTTGGTTTGTCTTGCTCTAGGTCAAAGCAAGGGTTATGTGATGAAGCGAGTTTTTTAGAAGACAGCGCTCTCCCGCGCATCAGCGGAACACAGAAAACCGTTCGGCGCCGAACTTCGGCAGGAGGTTGGCACCCAGCATCTTTACAGTTCTACCACCCACTACCGTTGTGGTCATTTAGCTTTACCGGTAGCAAAAGTCAGCAATTGCATTGTTCGGAGTTGGCCACTAGAAAGAAGATCACATCACAATATTATATCTTATGGTATTTTATCAAGCCTCACAGCTCAGTCTCTGCTTTCTGCGCAGTAGGTTGTGGGTTAGATTCTCACAGGACAAACATTTTGTGTGAATAAAGATGTTTTTTCTGAGTTAGGGTGTTGTATCATATACATACTTACATGTATTTACAAAAAAAAGTATTTAAGTATTCTATCGGTAATTTAGTTCCCATATTACAAGCTTATGCTTAGTTTAAGGCTAGATGGCGCTGTGTGAAATTAATTTCCTGAGATATTTATATTTATTGTATGTTCATGGTCAAGAGCCGACCCTCCGTAAAAAAAGACAAAAAAATGTCTTCTATAAGAGAGTTAAAAGGCACCCTCTGGTTAGGCTCATTCCATCGTAGATCTCATTCTTGCCTGTGCACGTTCAAGGTCTTGACCTTGCCTCCGATCACTGGCGAGCCGAGCCTCGCCAGTGATCATGAGCCGCCTTTATCTATCAACTTGCCGTGACCAGCGGTCACAACACAGTCCGCCGAGATCGCGGTCAATTCATCTTCAAAGTATTTTTTTATTGTGAATGTTAATACCAGGAGCTTACCCATTACAGATAAAAAAAATATGTTTCTTGGCCACTGAATGATAAAATGCAAACAACTGCAAACAATTTAAAGAAACAATTAAATTGTTTCCATATTCTCATATAATAAATAGTAATTGATATCAATTTAATGTATGGAAGGAATATAGAGCTAAGACGCTTGTAGTAAACTCTTTAAACATGAATTTATGAGAATGAAAAACTTTGATTGTCATAAATTCGTTAAACCAATGTTTCATCATTTACTTTATTAGTATTTCAAGCAGCTTTCAAGTCAATGCGTCAATATATTCAATTTATTAAAAAACTTTACAACCCTGTAGTACCCCAACGAGATAGATTTTCAATCAATTGATGATGGCATAGTTTCCATAGAATTGCTCAAAAATCATTTTCATTAAACTGTCCGTCCCTCTTTCATGGTTTGATTCGCGCCCCATATTAAAATTATGTAGCTTAGTCTAGAATACATAGTCAATCCCATAATTTAGACAAGCCTCAATGACACCTACAAAATCAAAATACATCAAGCGGTATATAGACTGGAGAGCGGGCCAATAAAAGAGACATAAATACGAAAAACATTGTTTACTTCTAAGGTAAAGAGGTTTTGAAACATGCAATTTTCGCTTGAAAGAGACTCAGTTTCCAAAGGTACGCCTAGCCACTGTGGATTATATTAAGTGCACAGAGAAATAAACCCATCTAGGTGTCGGCGGACAAACTTACAACAGTGCAGTTTCAAACTCCGTTCCTCTGAGTTTTGTAGTGTTTGAGGCACTACATTCTCTAAAACGAGTGAAAACATTTAAACAAAACTTTTAAGCAAAATGTATCAATGCTAACTACGCATTAGTCAAAACACCTCGCTAAGATAACCAAGTCATTTTAAAACCTCAGCGAAATTTTGATATGGTTTTCGTAAAGTTAGAAAGTAGAGAAAGAGTATTCAATAAAATTGTTGGTCCATATCATTACGTTGCCGCGTCTATATTATTATATCTCTACGATTTTTTATATTTGTATTTCTTAAGCATTGAACCGCCTTTTTGGCCTAGTGGTTCAATCCCCAGGGTATATTGTGCTTGGTTTGGGTGGTTGTAGGATTAAGCTTAAGTCGCTTACTACCATCTTATTTAAGTCTGTCGCCACAACAGGCATTACAAATAAATACTAAATGCCGGAACACAACAATATATAATCCTCAACAGATTGAACTAGTTATCTAACCTTAGATGTTCCGGATGAACTACGCTTCCATCCTCAGCCTTTTCATAACTTCAAACCAGATGAGATGAAGCTTGTCTTTCCCGTCATATAATAAAACATGATTCTTCACCATGCGTTTGTAATCCGTAATTTATCCGATTTATGTTAAAGATACGAGATTTTTAAAAAAGTTACATGAAATTATTACGATTATTTTCATATGTTATTCACAAATTATCAGAATATTCCACCTGATTGGCATGGATTCCATTAATAGTATACTCGTGAATTATATTTATCCCACCAATTTATTTATGCATGAGCTTCTCCGAACCTGGTCTCCATTACCATAGCCGTAGCCGAACATATACACTCAGGCCAACTAATAAAATTATGTCGAACATAATAAAATAAATAAGTGACACATCGAAAACCAACTGAAAAATATTTCTTGGAACATTACAGTTTCACCTAACATGTTTAACTTCTTGTACATAATTAAAAAAAATAAATTTTATTTATCGTTTTTTTTTTGACAATTTTAAGAAACTTTATAAAAATAGCTATATATTTAAAATGATACTCATAAATAAATATTACTGGACATTTATTTTATACACAGCGACATCTAGTCCCAAGCGGAGCAAATAAGTAAATAATAATAAATTTCAAACAGTGCCATTTAGCCCAAAACTAAGCATAGCTTGTTATATGGGAACTAGATTACGGATAAAATTGTTAATTATTTTTTTGTTTACTATATTTAACATACAAAACATCACCTAAACACAGGAAAAATATTTATGTTCATCACACAAATGTTTGTTTTAGATGGGAATCGAATCGAACCCACAACCTACAGCGCAGATGGCAGAGTTATTAATGTGAGCACATTATAAATAATAATAAATATTACAGGAAATTAATTTCACACAGTGCCATTTAGCCCAAAACTAAGCATAGGTTGTAATATAAGAACAAGATTACGGATATAATACTTTACTACTTTTTTTGTTTGCAAAAAAAGTATAAACGCGAAATCCGCTTATCGCCGAATCTTTTACATTGCCATCTTATGTATGATAAGTATCGTACAAAAGATGTCAAATTAAAAGCTTCCGCAAAAGGATCATTGTAATTGTAATGGTAGTTCAAAACACATCGTGAATTAAAAAAAAGTGGATTTCGTTCTATCTACTGGCTATATCTATCTGACAACTAAATGAAAGACTAAAGTAAAACCTTTTTTTTATCCATAAAAGATTTTACAGGTTAGTTCTGAGCGTACTGTTATCCTTATCTTAGAAATAAATAATTATTTTAAAGACAAAATTTACGCTAAGTTTCTTTCTCTCATTACTTTTAAATAGGGTTTTTGTAAGCATAATGAAATCCCGAAATCCAGAGAGCCACAATAACTCAACGCTATGAAAACTGATGAAAACGTTAGCTTAGGCCAAGTTTAACACACAAAGCTTCACTCGAGCGTATATTTACAGACAAAATATCATTTTTGGGTATAAAGGATGCTGGTTGTGTATTCTGACGGTGAATTCTGCTACAGTCCTTTGTACGTGGCTAGAGAGTCGTTTTTGTCATGAAAATCACAACGCCCCAACGCGTTTTACGTGATTTTGAACTTTGGTATCAATGGGGTTTATTATTTGATACACAAAGATACAATAGATCCTATAATTCACAGGAAATATCCCTTTCAAACCAGTGGAGACGTTAATCAATTTTATCAAAATGTTTATTTTTATTTTATTTGTTTGGGGCTCCGGACAGTTTACTATGGAAATATATAATTAATAGTAATACATAAACTAGAGCCGGTTTTTATCTTAAATATATTACAGAGAATGCGAAGCTTATAATATAATTTATTACAGTTATTCCATCAAGGAGGGTTTTTTTAAAATTTACCTCTTATTATGGCTGGAGGAATGGTGATCGTAGTAAAAGTGTAAGATACTTGTAATACTTAGAGATATTGTGCCTTTCTTCTGGTTCCATATTCTAAAGCTAAGACCGCGGGTTGAGTTGGTGGGGTCACTACTTTCAATTTCAATTCAATTCAATTTATAAACATACTTTCCTTCTTTTTACATTACAGAATGGTACATCCAAATCGGTTTATTATTAAAACTTATGTATACTTAACAATATACAATGACCATGTCAATACCGTGTCAAAAAAATAAAAATATTGAAAATAAAAAATTCTGCGCTGTAGGTTGTGGGTTCGATTCCCACCCCTGGGTGGGAATCGAACCCACATAAATGTTTTAATGTTTTAACATAAATGTTTTTTGTATTCTATCCGTAATCTAGTTCCCATATTACAAGCTATGCTTAATTTGGGACTAGATGGCGCTGTGTGAAATTAATGTCCTGTAATATTTAATATTTTAATATTTAATATAATTATCACATCCAGTAACAAATACCTAAAATAAAAACACAGTACTTGTCCCTCTGTTACTAGTACATAGTAACAGTATCAAAGACAAAATCAGGCTAAATGTGCGATGTAGAATGCGTAAGTAGGTAGTTACATACCGCATAGAACACACTTACATGACTCACTAATGAAAAATCTAACTGAATAAATGATTACTCAGTATGATTTAATGTGCGGAGAAAGGCAAGAACCTCTGGCTAGTTAATGTTCTGATGACGGCATAGCTAAGGCAGATTGGAAGTGGACTTAATGTTGTTTTAGGTTATGCCGGTTTTGTGGCGATTTATCCTCGCAATAACAGCATATATACAGTCACCTGCAAGAATATGTTATATCTATTAATTTGGTGTTCAAGTGAGATATATCGATCAGGCTTGAAAACAAGAGCAATGACATATTTTACTAGACATGAATCTAGAGATCTCACCAGAAAAAGGGCAGCAGCTTCCTTCTATGTACTATCTAAACCTGAATCCGCCTGTCAAGCGTAGTAAATATGACAAACTCTCTACCACTTAAGGAGGCGCTGTCCAGCAGAGTATTTATTTATTTACTTAAGGAATAACTAACGACTACATTACATTATTATTAAATCTGTATACATACTTTAAATAATATTAAAGTTCAGCAATATTCTTAATGTAGACCACTGCGCTATGCACAAATTAAGGTTTTAACATAAACATAAAAGAACATGCAACTAGAAGAGCTAAACATCTAAACATGAAATAGGTCTAGGTAGCGTAAGGCTCCTCAATTCAACAAATATAAATTAGCCATGGTAAAATAAAGTGTAAAGTGTGTAAGTATAAAGTAGTACAGACTCACGAAAGCAAGAATATTACAAAATGCCAATAGGCTTACTAATATAAAATTAAAAGTACTTCAACGAAATATTAAATAGGTAATTGGTTGGTTGATGATGATGATGATGAATCTAAAAGTCATGTCTTGATTTTGAAATTCATATGTACACATTATTCGGGTATAAAAAAACGGGTATTTATCACATATTTTACCGATATTTATCCCGAGGTTTCGGTGGGGTTGCACCACCCATGGTTGTGGGCAGACTGCTTAATAAAGTGTTCTAATCGCGAAAGGTTTGAAAATACTAAAGTGTGTACATATTTTTGTAGGCAACTGTTCATTTTTATGTGAGTCACGTACACTTTCTGATATGACTAGTCCATCAGAACACGATAAGGATTCGAACCTACGTTATCCGCATTGATAAACAGGACTCAATCCATTTTTAGCCCTTATATGATGTTTGAAGCTTTTGTGGTGTTACCATTATGAACTGGCGTCAACAACATTTCGATATTTTGCGGTTCTGATACAATTACGATAGCTTCATTATCATAATATTAAATCGGCTACACAACATTGACTATTAACTATTGACTATAATGCACAAAACATAAATTTATATGATAAAATATTTTCATTCTATCTACAAGTGCACTATGAATGGGAGTAGGGAAATTTACACAAAATGGTGGAAATACGATTTCGGGCAATCACTAAATCGCTTTATTTACTCCTGATTTCAAACACACAAGGTATTACAACTTTAACATTCAAACATCAATCACGTTATAACCGTGATTTAGGGTTTTTCCTAGTATTATTGTTTTTCACCTTTTAGTATATTTTATCTAACGAATATTTTTCCACTTCTAGGCAAAAGGTCTCCTCCAATTGACCATTTTGATGATGGAGACCTGAATAGTTTACACATATACATATATAGTAGAGTACAATATATACTACTAAGTAGTTTCATGACAGCCTTTGACCCTTATATTATCCGTAACATTGATACCATACTTAATCCCCTTGATATACACAACCTATCCTTAGTTTAGGGCTAGATGGCGTTGTGTAATATTGGTTAGTAATCTAAGTAGTAAAATGTATTTTGGCCACGCTACAATCTGGTAGTGACAACGATCGATTAGGTTATCTATAAAATATTGATTTTGTAGATAAACGTTGCAATTTTTTTCTATTTAAGTACTTGTAAATTTGTACCTAAAGTTTTTTTTTTTAATTAATATAGCATATTAAATGCCCTGTATTTCTAAAGTTACATTTGTTCCTCTAGGCGTAGTATTATTTGTCCTGGAAAGACATAATTATATGGAGATAATCTAGGTTCACGATCATTTTTTTTAGTACGATGTGGAAGCACTTGTCTTTCATCTCACCTGGTTACAAGTTAAGATAAGGTGGAAGGCGGAGGCGTACTTCAACAGGAATCCCCAACAGTCTGAGTAACTGCCTATTTTATCTCTAAATGCTGGAACACCATTTAGAATTAGTTATTATATTTATATTATAATAATATGTATATTTTAACTAACAAATTCCAAGAGAAGAAGTCAAATTAGCTAAGGTCCGTGCCAGACCAGTAGCAGACCGAAGCGTGCCCAAGACCCTGGCTGCATTGCCACATTGAATAGTTATGCTAAAAATACTGTCTTTATTATAAAATTCCCGTCGAGATCCACACTGTACCTGGTAAAGGTAAAGCTGGCCACCTGCCCACAATGTCGAGTTTAAGTACCCACGACGCCCGTCGTTACCGTGATTCCTTTAGCAAACCACTCACGTAAAACTCTGCCCAACACCTGCAAGTAACGTGCAACGCGACTCACTGGTGAAATAGTTTTACACATTTATCGAACGCCAACAGAGCGGAAAATGTCAAGCCAGAATTGTGTGTGAATGAACGAATGAATGAAAAATCTTTAGTGTACATTAAATATTATTAAGTACAACGTCCTGTTTTAAAGACCTGTCTAAACGCTTAAGAGTGATAAAAGCTAAAGAGCGATAAAAGCTAAAGATAAAGATATGGGCGAAATATTATGGTTTTTTCACCCCAGTATCTCAAAAACTATCCTGTTTATCAAAAATCTCCCGCGTCAATCAAATTATATATATATATTTTATGAAAGGACAATACCCTGGCCTGGCTCTGAACCTGGAGAGCGACAGCTTTGCATGGCTTCTCTTTCTATCTTATATTTCATTAATATCGGATAGCCGATTTATTGTTCTGTGGGATAGCCCGATGATAGTTATGCCATCACAAACATTACCACAAACATACATACAGAGCCAGATTTCCCAGTTAAACTATTTATGCATATGTCGACATACATAAGCAAAAATAGTTATTTATTAACATTAACATTATTGTTAATATTTCAAATACAAAAAAAGCACAATACGTTTCCTTAATACGTTATTGTTTTGTTAGTTACCATCACATTTGAGGACAAAGAGCAGTATCGATTGAACGCCATTTCTGTCTACCTAGACAAGATACATTCGACTGCTAATAATTCCACAAGAGACTGCTTATTAATGTATTGACTTCACTTATTGAACAAAATTGACCAATTCATAATTACTTTATGAAACAGGCTCATAACTTTTTCCCTATCGAGGGCTAATCAGAGGCACGCCTAAACTGTATTAGTATGTAATTTATTTAATTTTATACATAACTAGCGGCCCCGAATTCGCCCGGGTTCAATGAAAAAATCTATTATAAATGTTATAATGACAACAATTTGACGGCGGAAATGCTTCAACCAATTGAGCAACGAGGGTCCTGACGCAGATTCCGAATTTTAAGTTAAATCCAAGCATTTCCGGCTTTAGGAAAAAATGCGGGTTCGAGAACCGTCGCGGGTTGTGAATTGATGTGTCATTATAACATTTGTAAATGATGTGACCAGATGTGACTAAGTGCATTCACTTGAAATACAAGAATAAGATAATCTTTTATAAATTATATTGTACAATTTACGAATACGAAGATATTCCTACGAGTGAGTCGAGTGAGTCTTGGATTCAGATCCAGGAATTGCTGGAATGCATGTGGAATGTCCACATGCATTCCCGCAATTCCTAGCAATCTAGTCATGAGTAGTACAATTTGTTCGTGGAATTTAATTTGTAGTGGTACTTCACTTAACTTCTGTGACAGTTCAGTCCACTACGGAGACGTTGACTTCGAATATTTCAGAGAATACTTATCCACAAGAATCATTAGACGTACCTACGAATCTGACGATTCTAATACATCAGTGTTCTGAGCTCATTATTTTGTAGTTAGAATTTGTATTTGATCAAAGCGAGTAGAAGGCTCATTTATTTCAAGTGTAAACAGTCCTAGCAATAAAAATAATACCGTTAGAGTGGGGTGATTTTTGAACAAATTGGAGGACTCTCCGCCTTTTGTGTGTGTCAAGTAGTAGCGTCCTATCGTTGAGTGTGCTTGACTGTACCTATTACCGGTATTTCTCCTTATTTCACTCAAGAATGTATATTTTTCCGGTAACAGTGAAATATCAAAAATGTCTATTGCAATAAATTATTCTTTTACATAATAAAGCCCTAAAACTAAAACCATTGGAATTTAAAACAGTAAACAAGCAACTTCTTAGAGACAAGTCTACCGTAGAATTCAGGTAAGCAATCACCTTACAATATATATAATCTAATACAATATAAACGTAAAGAGCATAAAATATCGTTATTTAATGTTCCCTAGTTAATTAATCATTATTATTTCAAGGCGTTTGATATCAATTTCACGTTTATGATAAAGTTCAATCAAAATTTTAATGAAGCTCACCTTGTTAGCGATTCTTAATTAGATATTATGCTTTATAAGAACCTGCTTCGTGATAAATAATTTGCCTAAAAATAGCAGAATGAAACTATTTTTGAAAATCTAGCAAAAAGGAACGAGTGCGAGAGGTTTTTATGAAAAAAAATGCTAGACTGTCGCTGCCTAAATTTTCGTTTACTAGAATAATAATACGTTCTGAAAACCAACACGTTATAGACAAGAAAACACGATGACTTTTGCTGACTTCAAAATATTTCATTAATGTTTTTGATTTGATTTGATTTTAAATTAGGACTAAAAATCTGTAAAGACAATAAAAACGTTTTATCAAATCCAGCTAGCTATATTGTCTATGGTATGTTTGCAATTCAATATTTACATGGTTTTGTGAACGGAACCGAAGCAGAACGAGCGATACAATAAATTTAAATTAATTATTCCATTTAAATGAATACCTTCGTGTAGAAGGGACCTTCAATCAAAATCAAATCACATTCTCCGAAGTTTCTCGAACGGACCATTTAAATTTACAGCCCGTAACTATTTTTCGGGTAGCAACCATCTAGAATTATCACAAAAGGATTTATCTTGAAAATTTGAATGACAATGTTAAGTAATATTTCGAATATGGCTACATGGCAATACTGCTATGGAATAAAATGAAATGTTTTAAGAGTAGTAGAAGCGCCTTGTGAAAGGGCTCATCCGGAGAATTACTACCACCATACCTACTTCTGCCGCCAAGCAGCCAGGTTGCCATTTGATAAGAAAAATTCTGATCCTCAAATTGCAAAAATTTTGTATACAGTTCCTTTTCTAGGGAATATCACTTCGAATATTTTCTATAAATCAAAACCAAAACATAGGTACCTTTACCCTTTAAATTAGTCTAACACGTTCAAATTTATCATGCCAATTTAAAAGGGTGCTCAATTAGCTATAGCATTTAAATTGAAATACTGCCAGGGCTAACTCAATTTCTGGGGGTTGAACGAGGGCGGGACACTCGATTGATCGTTACAGACGACACACCCTCGTGACAGGAAGTTAGCCCTATGCAATTATCCGTCTTCACTTTGGAGTAAGGGGTAGGGTATTTATGATAACGAATTCGAGAGTACAAAAAATACTTTCATACCTGTCAAATCTTACTCTCCCACCTTTTTTTGCAAACATGCACCCACCTGATGTTTTGTGCATCTCTTCCTACCAGCCTTTCTGCATAGGTTAAATCCACAAAGAAAATGACCTATGCAGCATTGCATTGCGCCCGTCAACTTGAGGCATAAAAGTGTTGAGCCTCGCGTGCCTGAATTTCACCGGCGGCAGTGTGGCGGTAGACCTTCTCCGGACGAGGCATTTCACTACGTCAACTACTTTTTCCCAAATATCTTTACTACTATAGAACTTAAAGCTTAATCTGGGTCCCGTATGTTATACGTATGGGATTAATTTTAGCGAATTAATAATGTAGATACTCGCTACCATCGTCTTTACAAAGCGTATGATACGCGACGTTTTAATTTATACCCAACTGTCTCCAAAAGTGGGTGATATTTGTGAATCAACTATAACGAAATAAGACATGAAAAAGTGTCCAAAGTTTACTCATTCTAAATGCAATAAATTATGTACACATTAACACAATTATAAAAGGCATCAAGGGACTTTGATATTGAGTTACATCTTAATTATAATTTGGTTTCCTTGGAAGTGAATCAAACCAATTTCACTTTGTAATTTAACAGCCTAATACAGGTTTAACGAATCGTCAAATTGTTCAAGAGTCAATTTTCTTTAGAATAATTTTACCTGTCCACCCTTTTTGTTTACCCTTTTACTAGTTTATCGTGCGGCTATTTATGTCTTGATTGATAACAAAACTAACCAAACATTGCAGCAATTCTCAGTATTGGCTAAGCTAGGAATTTCAACGGTTTTAAACGCATGAAACAACTGGCAAGCATGGGCTAGCCCCAACTGTAGGATCAATTTTTATAAAGAAGTATTTACATTTCAATACGATGCTATATTTTACACAGTACAGTTGAATAATCTATTTTAAGATAGATTTCTCACACTGAAATCGAAACTCAACTGCCGAACTAACCTCTGCCATCAACGTAGACGACAGAAGCGCTAGGCCCGGTTAGTTGTTCGTGAATTGCGTAGGTAGCGCGGCAGGCGAGTCAAAACTTTGACCGTCTCTGTGGTCTAGTGGTTCGCCTATCAGTGTCAGATCCAGAGACCCCGGGTTCGATCCCCAGGGGAGTACAATGCTTGGTTTGGTAGGTGGTAGGACTTTGTTAAGGTTCGCCTGGCTAGCTACCACCATCTTATCTAATTATGTCGCCATAACAATAATTCTTAAGTTCTTGTGTTCCGGAGATACAATTCCACAGTATGTTAAGGATTTTGGGATATGTGCACTTTCACCTTAAAAACACTGCTTTTAGGTAACATGAAGCAGTGTTTAAAATAATTTTGTAAAATAGTCATAATAATTTTCAACGTTTAGTAACCAATAAAGTATTTATAATATTTTACTATAATAGTATGATGTTGGTATATCATGAATTGGTGTGGAAACATATGGATATGAAAGGAGTGAGTTATGAGTTTTGAGATTTTCAAAATGAGATTGAAAGTAGAAGATAATTAGTGCCCACTATTTGTGGGATAGCGGACAGGATGATGTTGATAATGATTTTGGCGATTTGCTCTGAACCTCCTCACTCAACAGCGTAGATGTTATCATATAAGGTGACTAAGGGTACTAGGATCTCAGCTCTCCCCATCACTGCTTTACCAGAGATGAGAACCAGCATCTTCATGTGGATTTCACACGCTCTGTGGACTTCATCATTCTGGCAGGCAAGCGTTAAGATTTGTGCGAAATCTATTCATTTTTGAGGAAGCCCTTGAATATGTGCTAGTGGGCTAATGGTATGCGTAAGAAATCATCTCTAGTTAATATTCATGAATTAATCTAAGATTTTTTCCACCTCAGCCCAAGGATGTTGTAAAAGCCGTCTCACTAGGGCAGCAGCTTGTTTTGTGTATAATCTACACATTTACTGTGATCACCAATCTGCCTGCCAAGCGTGGTGACGCAGCTTTAGAGGAGGCTCTGTCTTTGTGACTAATGGGCTGTTGATGATTGGTAATCCAGCTGATATTTTGGGTCCGGGCCCGTGCTTCATCTTGGCACTTCACCAGGATACTTACCTGTAAGAATCTAAAGTCAAAGTCAAAGTCAAAGTCAAATATATTTATTCAGTAAGATTTTTTAGGATCACTTTGAAACGTCAAATCTACCGCCTGTTCGGAATCGCGACCAGCACACAAGGAGAAAGGCAAGAACCTCGGGCTAGTTTTTTTTTTTCAAGATCCATTACAATAGCTTAAAATTATCTAATACTAATTACAATTTATTCACTGGAGCAAATTCATTTTTTTTTAATGCCAGGCTTTCTTGTCTTCTAGGTAATCTGAAATTTTATAATAAGCTTTCCTAGATAGCTTTTGTTTTACAAAATTTTTGAATTTATTATTTGACAAGCTTAGCACATCACTTGGCAATTTATTAAAAGCGTACAGTTTGCCCTATGAACGATTTATTAACCTTATGGAGCCTAGTTGTGAGAACAGCTAGTTTATTCATATTTCTAGTATTATAATTATGTTTATCACAGTTTTTGTCAAATAAGCTTATGTTTTTACGCGCGTACATCACAATCTCGTGATTTAAGCTTTGAAAAACTTTGCGCAAGCGCATAATTGCGCGGGTCAGCGAGGTAGTCTCTCAGATTGTTAAGGATTTCGGGTTAAGTGCGTCTCTACCTTCGGCCTTATCTTAAGTTAAGTGCGTCTCTACCTTCGGCCTTATCTTAATTTGTAACCAGGTGAGATGCTTCCCCGTTGTACAATATATTTATTTATTTATTTAAGCCTTTCATTTCAGACAATTTCATATTAGGTTCCTAATTTAGTATTTTACGCGACATCAACACTTATATCTGTTTGCCCTTTTTTGGCAAAGGCCTCCTTCAACTTCTTCCACTCCTCTCTGTCTCTTGCTATTCTTGTCCATGTTTTCCCTGCAATATCTTTTAGCTCGTCCTCCCATCTTTTGTACTGTCTCCCTCTTTTACGTTTATTGTACTTCGGGAACCAATTCATCAGGATTCTACTCCATTTCTCTTTTCCCCTTACTGTATGTCCTGTCCATCTCCATTTAAGTTTCTTTATTTTAAGCGTAACATCTTCTATTTTTGTGCGTCTTCTTAGTGTTTCGTTTATTATTTTATCTAATTTCCTTTTTCCGAGCATACTTCTTTCCATGGCGGATTGGCAGACTTCTAGCTTCTAAGCTAGAAGTCTGTACAATATAAGTAGTTATTAAATAAATATAAATTAAACTAAAAAACACCGAGATGCTTTTTCATGTGTTTATGAAAAATCATCTCATTTTCAGTTTGTGAATCAAACAAAGCAATGTATTGTTTGGCTTAGCATAATATCATCACAAATCCCAGGTTGCGTGTTTGAGTAAATTGTATAAAAACTCTTTGATATGTGACCTTCATAAATCAGAGAGAAGTTCGACAATGTATTTTTATGTCGCACCCCTGAATGGGTCTCTGGGCGTGAAATATGATCGGTTAAAGCTGACACAAAGAATATACGATTTCTGTACGGTACCAATAAAAAAATGGACCAGTAAAATGTCTGCCACTGGATCTGTTTATCTGGTATTGTTTATGAAATATATGAAATGATTGGTTGGTGGTAGGATTTTGTGTAAGTCCGCCTGGCTAGGTACCACCATCTTACCTAATTCTTTCGCCATAATAACAATTCTTAAATGGTTGTGTTTCGGGATTTAGAGGTAGTATAGTCAGTTCCTCAAACAATTGAGGATTCCGGATAAGTGCGCTTCCACCATCGGCTTTTATCATACTTTTACAGAGTCGTACATACACGTGTCGTACTTAGAATATAAAGGATTTCGCACCATCCGCCCGAATTATGTCCGAATTGAAACTGCTCCAAAACGCACTGGAGCAGCAGTTTTCATTCAATTACTCGTCCGTCGAAGTCGTAACAAACAGTAGCTTACTTTGTACTGACAAATTTAGTACCTAATATATACGCTAGAGGCTCTGTGTAAGTTTTTATTCATATCTTCCACATTCCTCGCTAGCGATAGTGGTTGATACCTGTGGCTGCACTGCTTTCAAAATGACGAGAAAATATTAAATTACATACTAGGTACCCATTAAACCTAACTAATATAAAGTATACTATAAAGTAACAAGGGAAGCTCGGGTTGGATATTATTTAGGCCAGTAAACTGATATTACTATTCAGTGTGGCAACGCAGCAATGTTTTGGATCAGTTGAGTTACCATTAGATCGTTTGTAAAAGTAAAAATAGCTTGATAGATTTAATTTTACCAGTACATATTGATTTCTCAGCACTACGTATATGCACTACGAAAATAAATAGTTTTTCTACAATAATAAAAAAATATATATTAGGTCCTTACATATGAAATTGGCGTATTGTCGTACTGGCCACTTTGATCTTAAATATCTCCACTTTGGTTAGGAATTCCAAATTCAAATTTAAACAGCTATTTACTCATGCATTTGTGTTTCGAAAACCGCAATTCATTTGTTTTTTTCTCTTTTGCTTTTTTTTTCTGCGTCACTCATTTCACAAAATGGAAAACTTAAAATATCGCATTATTTACGAGTACGAGTTCCACCGTGGCACCAGTGCTGCAGAAACGACTCGAAGGATTAATGATGTGTATGGTGGTGGTGTCGCAAAAGAAAACACGGTGCGTTTTTGGTTTCAACGCTTTCGTTCTGGAAGTTTCGACCTGCAGAACAAGCCCCGTGGACGGCCGGAGACCAAGGTCGATAATGATGAATTGAAGGCTATTGTGGAAGCAGATCCATCGCAAACCACATCACAGTTAGCTGCAGGCTGCGGTGTTAGTGACAAAACCGTTTTAATCCACTTGAAGCAAATTGGGAAGGTGAAAAAGCTTGAAAGGTGGGTACCTCATGAATTGAGTGAAGCAAACCGACAAACGCGCGTCGACTGCTGCGTTACATTACTCAACCGGCACAATAATGAAGGAATTTTAAATCGGATCATTACATGTGATGAAAAGTGGATCCTGTACGATAATCGTAAACGCTCATCGCAATGGCTGAACCCTGGTGAACCAGCAAAATCTTGCCCCAAGCGAAAATTGACTCAAAAAAAGTTACTTGTAAGCGTTTGGTGGACTAGTGCCGGTGTCGTACACTATAGCTTTCTTAAATCTGGTCAGACGATTACGGCTGATGTCTATTGTCAGCAACTGCAAACCATGATGGAAAAGCTCGCTGTTAAATAACCGAGACTTTTCAATCGCTCTACGCCACTGCTGCTTCAAGACAACGCTAGACCACACACGGCCCAACAGACGACTACCAAATTAGAGGAGCTTCAATTGGAATGTCTAAGACATCCACCGTACTCTCCGGACCTTGCTCCAACAGATTACCATTTTTTTCGAAATTTGGATAACTTCTTGCAAGGAAAAAAATTCAATTCCGATGAGGCAGTCCAAACCGCTTTCAAAGATTTCATTGATTCCCGTCCGAATGGTTTTTTTAGTAAAGGGATCAATGAACTACCTATAAGATGGCAAAAGTGTATAGATAGCAATGGTACATACTTTGAGCACTGCAAAAAGCAGGCGACCGTTAGTCGTGCATAAATCAGCGCCATCTTAATTTATTTATTAAAAATAGTTAACCGTTTAATTACTGTATAGGATTGTGCTAATAGTGTAAAACATAGTGCAAATACTACGTGCAAGTGTAATGCAGTCACAATAAGCAGCTTATTTAACAATTAACTTGTAAAAAAACGTCCAGTACCTACCTACCTACCTAGAAGGAAACGCTCGCGAATGCTAGGTATTGTGATTGCATAAATTATAAACTGGTGACAAATACATATTCAGTGATTTTGAACAATTCCCAATAATCCTAAAAAAGCTTTTACAAGTTTCAAAATGCAATCGACATATTAAAATTTAAAGTGAATCGAAAATTACCCACAACAGAAATAAACAGAGTGCCGTGAACTTACCAGTGACTCATAGGAATGCATAACGGCTACTCTGCGTAAACACGAATATGAAGTGCTCGTGCTAATACGAAGATTATTTTCGATACATCGTCTACGGTTCCGATAGCGCAGCGGTATCGGCTGTGGCCGCGGCTAGTAAGGCGCGTGTTCAAGCCTCGACTCAAGAGTACAAACATTTTGCATTTTCCGATTCTATTTTTGTATTTTCACTCATATTTCTCAACACAATGTCAGAAAGTTCGGACAACATCACTTTTCGGCCCTCACGTGTAGCGGCATCACTCAATGATGTGTCAGAAAATTCTTCTTTATTTGATTCTACAATGATGAGCATGCCAAATACCTCCATAAATGATACCGAAAATGACGAGCTTAGTGAGAAAATGACTAAGCTAAACATGGAATTATCAAGTGCTCACCAAGAAATTGAAAATCTTAACGGTGAAGTTACTAGGCTCAACCTTGAACTGCAGAAATGTGTAAGAGTAATTGATACATATAAGAGACTAAATTCAAAAGACAGCCAAATCTTGACACCGCAATCTGGGAAAAAGAAAAAGATTGTAAACGGCACAACAGGCACTTCAATCAAGGAGCGCCCGCATATCACACCACATGCTACGAACAGGAGTCACAGCTGTAAAAATTCTCCACAATTTCGACAAGCCACACCAACACCAAGTTTAAGCACTCAGCCAGATAAACTTTCCCAGCCAGATAAGGCCCCTCAAACAATGGCTTATCAAAATAAGAGCCAGTCAAGAGAGTATTCACCACCAAACACAAGTAAAGTACTGAAAACATCTCAAACAAAAAACGCACCGCCATTTCCTCAAACTGACTTCTCAAAATCTGACAACGACGAACGTATGAGATCTGTATTGAAAGTTCTCACAACCTTTGTAGAAGCTGAAAACCAGAGTAAGGGGGAAGAAGCGCTACAACTGACTACAGATAAGCAAAGAGCAGGATTCCAAAAAACTAAGCCAGCCACTAAGCCAATAATTGCTAAACCCGTCACAGCCAACTCTGCTGATTCGACTAAGCTAAATAATCAAAATGGTATAAAGAACGAAAACGACACAAGAAAATATATAAACACAATGACAAAAATCAAGAATCAGATCATAATAGTTGCTGACGATCAGGGCCGTTACATACAACAGACTTTGCAAACTCTAGTAGGTGAAGAATTCTCAGTCTCCTGCTACTGGAAACCTGGTGCATCTCTAAAAGAAGTATTAGAAGGTGGTAGAACGGACGTAAGCAAACTTAATAAAAATGATTTTGTAATAGTTTTAGGAGGTACAAATGATAGGCATCCTGAAGATTTACAGTTTTGGATCCGAAACTATATCATGAATATAAATAATACTAATATTATAGTATCAGATGTCTCTTTCAATCGCTACCTGAATGTTGACAAATTAAACCATAAATTAAAGTTAATTTGCTCTAAATTTGAGAACACTAGCTTCATCGACATGAATATTTATTCATTCATACCTGGACGTGTTTCTTTGGTGTCATATAAAAGCCGAATACTTTTGCAACAAATTCTTAGAGTAAGCTACAAAATAAAATATAACAACTTTATTTCAACAACCAAGAAGGGAAGGGCCCTAGTCACCGCAGATAAAGGCGTCCAAACTGACTCTTACACCTGCGACTACGAGCCTGAAACTGGAGGGCTTTCCCGACAAGATGGCGACGCTGATGGCGCTATGAATTCCTCGACTAATTCGACAAAAAAGTTTTTTCGTGTATAAACAAATAAATATATTGCACCAGAACATTGATGGTCTTAACTCTAAGTCGGATTTATTAGAACTTGCTATACAAAAATTAAATAAGGATAAAAAGCCAGTAGATATACTATGCATAACCGAGCATAATATGATTTCATCCGACGCTAACATTATACAAATGAATAACTTCTCTCTTGGGTCTAGCTTCTGTCGTAAAACTCGTCACGGTGGAGCATGTATTTATGTTAAAAAAACACACGAGTTTAAAGAAATTGACGAAATTAAAAATCTAAGTAACGAGAACATCATCGAATGCGCAGGCATTGAACTTCTAGAGCACGGTATATATGTAATTTGTATCTATAGACCACCAAAAGTAAAAAGACAGGACATTAATAAGTTTTATGTTGTGTTATCGAACATGTTATCAAAGTATAGCTATGGGAAAAAAAAGATAATAATCTGTGGGGATTTCAACATCAACACGCTAAAATCCTCAAGAGAAGCAAATGAATTTGTGCAAATATCAAAATCTTTTAATCTCAAATTAAGTATTAACGAGCCGACAAGGTTAAAAAGTGGGAGATGTATTGACAATATTTTACACAATATTAGAGGTAGCAAAGGCACAGTATTTGAGTTTGCCTTATCTGATCATACTGCACAGCTTTTGACATGCCCTGTAAAACCAAGCTTTTCTATTAAATATTGGACGATCGAAAGACGTGACTATGGTTTATATAATATAGATAAATTTGTGAATTGCTTAGAATCATTGAGTTTTAATGAGGTATTTGAATGTGATGACCCCAATTCCGCGTTTGACATATTTTATGACTTGTTTACTTTATTTTATTATTTGTGTTTTCCTGTAGTGCAGATCAAGATTTCTGCTCACAATAAGCCAAAATGGATAACAACGGGCATAAAAAAATGTTGTAAGCGCAAGCGCCAGCTATTATGGCAATACCGGAAAAAACGTACAGAAGCCAACAAAAATAAGTTCAAGACACTGTCGCACAGACTAAATAAAATAATCAAATTGACACAGAAAGCTCAGAATGATCATTACATAAATACAGCTAGTAACAAATGCAAGGCGACGTGGAACATTATTAATGATACAAACAACTGCTCAGATAAAAACGAAATACAACATATTTCGCATAATGGAAACTTGATATCAGACCAATTAGACATAGCCAAGTCATTTAATGATTTTTTTATAGATCAAATCTCAGAACTAAACAGTAACAAACGTTATGATGTAGCTATAGATAATTATCCGACCTTATTCATGCCTCCTACTATTGATAGTGACATTGATAGAATAATAAAAAATCTAAAACATACAAAAAGCACTGGATACGACGACGTTTCCACACACATTCTAAAATCAGTGTCTCAACAAATTTCTAAGCCACTATGTCATATTATAAACCTATGTATATTAAATGGTGTCTTTCCTGAGAAACTTAAAATTACCATAATTAAACCGATATTTAAAAAAGGTGACAAATACAACATGTCTTGTTATCGACCTGTAGCACTTATACCGGTAATTTCTAAAATTTTTGAAAAGGTCATATATAATAGTATCTACGGATTTTTTGAAAAAAAATGTATTCTAGCAGAGGAACAAGTGGGGTTCAGAAAGGAAAAAACTGTAAACATGGCAATATACCGTTTCCTTAAAACAGTAATGACTAGTATAGATCAAGGCATTCCTGCATGTGCCTTGTACATGGACCTGACGAAAGCGTTTGACTGTGTTAATCACGAAATACTCCTGAGTAAGTTAGAAAGATATGGTATCCGAGGAAATGTCTGGAGTTTAATCAGGTCTTATCTTCACAATAGGAAACAAGCGACTGAAATTGTAAAAATATGTCCTAAGCAAAAAAAGGAAATTAAAATTCGATCAGAACTCAGGACTGTCAAATTTGGCGTTCCTCAAGGAAGTGTACTTGGGCCGCTTTTATTTATAGCTTACATAAACGATCTTCCCAAAATTATGAAACGCCATATCACACTTTTTGCAGATGATAGTACTATTCTTTTTACGGACTCTGATAAAATGACCCTTCAAATTGACATTAATAATACTCTTAATGATTTAATAAATTGGCTGACATCAAATAATTTAAAGGCAAACCTGACGAAAACTAAACTAATGATTTTCAGAAATAGAGCAATTCGAATATCAAACATTGACATTAATTATTCAGGACATAAAATTGATGAGATTGATGTTACAAAATTCTTAGGCGTAACTATCGACTCAACACTAAATTGGAAATTGCATATAGACAATTTGTGTACTAGATTAAACAGGTTTTCGTATGCCCTTTACAAGTTATCAAAAACTGCAAGTACTCCAACACTATTGACGGCATATCATGGGTACGTTGCATCCCTTCTTAGGTATGGTGTTATATTTTGGGGAAACTCTACAGATAAGGAAATCGTTTTCAAAGCGCAGAAAAAATGTATTAGGGCCATATGCAACTTAAAAACCACTGACAGTTGCAAACCTCATTTCTATGGTTTGAATCTTTTGACATTACCATGTGTGTATATATTTGAGATTATTCAGTTTGTAAGGAGCAACCTACATTTGTATGCACATTTTAAACGTAAACGCCACCAACACAAACTTACTTGTCCTACCCACAAAACGAGCCTATTTGGCAGCAGCGTATTCGTTATGGCACCAAAGATTTATAGTCACTTGCCTAAGTCTATACTGGAAATAGCTTCTGACAACATGTTTAAATTTAGGGCAAAAAAACGGAAAAGGTGTATTATAGTGTTAGTGACTATTTGAATGATAATTTATAATTAATGTAACATGACTCTATATGAAATTGATGAAGTATAAAATTATTTGACATTGTAATTAATTGTAATAGGGACATAAATAACGATATATATATATAACCCTGACATTGTAATATATGCTGTAAATCAGGTATTATTATTGATGAATTTACATTGTTTTTAGATTACAATTTTATTTTTGAGTTATTGCATGCTTGTAACGCTGAAAATGGTGACACAATATTATTATTATTTTAAGACCTACATAATGTACCTACCCATTTATCGCAATAAATAATTTGAATTTGAATTTGAATTTGAATTTGATTAATAAAATATATTTTAATATGAAAAAATTGCCTTTGTGTTCCTCCCATACAAAACGCCAATTTCATATGTAAGGACCTAATAATACGTTATGACTGGAGCATATTCATCATAACATCTGTCACATCCACAAACACAATATTATTCCAATAACGTCTAAATTTACTAAATTTAGTCGTTTTTGTTAATTACTAAATTGGAGGTGTATTTACCTCCAATTTAGTAATTGCATCTAAAGCATCTGCACTTTCAAATACATAATTCACGTCCGCAAAACCAGTTAAGAAATCCCAGCCTCAAACAATTCCAGGTCTAGAACAGAAATAAATTGGTTCACGTCTCGTTTCTTTACCGGATTTCCTACTAATGGAATGTGTATTCTGAGCACATATTAGTGTTGACTAGGTTTCTAGTTTGCCAAGATTTTGTTTTATTGGATTAAAAAATTGATACTGTTAGTAATTAGTGGTTATTTTTATCTCTCGATAGAGGATATAGGCCCCGTCCTATCCTCCCTCCTCATAAAAGGTGGCGAAAGGTTTATCCCATGGAATTGCCTTTTTTTATTGTTGATGGGTACCTCCTTAGTCTTCATCTCAGCTGATTTTCAGGATATGATAGCCGAAGGTGGAGGCGCACTTAACTCGGGATCTTCAACAAACTGAGGAACTAGCTATTTTACCTCCATTCCATTCCATTCCATTCCATTCTATTCTATTCGATTCTATTCTATTCGATTCTATTCTATTCTATTCATAATAAACATGGGCACTCGGAGGTCATTTTTTCGACAAATTGAGAATAAAAAAAACTCGTAATTTTCATTTCGTAACTCCAATGTAAAACATGTGTAGGTATGTAGGTATTCATTTATTCCTTATTCCTGTATTGGCTTTTGATATATAGCATTTTCTGATGACTTTTAACAATTTAATCTAAGATAAATGTGTTATCAAATGCTTTTTAGCGGAACCGAGTTGGTTCTAGTTTAAAGATTTAACACCTACTTTTACCTTGGTTCATAAACAATAGGTGAATTGAATTGAATTGAAAAAAAAAACCTTTGACACCCCCACAATTTGGACAAACCAACAACATCTAACACGTCAAAATCCATCAAGCCTTTTAGGTTTTATAGCTTGACAATGAATAAGACAAACACACAAATTGACAGAGACTTTTTTAACCAAAAATTTTTGTTCAGGAAAATTAATGAGCGCAGGAAGAAAAACTATCAAAATTAATATGTTGTAAAATAAGTGAAAGAGCAAATTATTTTGTATTTTACCATCTAGTTGAAGCAGAGGTTAATAGAATCAGGGTAAAAGCTATCATAAAAATTGTACTTGTCTTTCCTTTTTTGTGTCGGTCTTTTACAAAGCCTTAATAGACAAAGACGCTTGAATACAGTTATTTAATAGGTAACATAAAAATGTGCTAAATAAAAACCTCGCAAAAGAAAAGTAGCCTAAAATGTAATAAATTTGTTCTCGCCTAACACCGACTACAAAGCGACTTATGAAATATTTTAGTTGAAAGACATCTGTAGAAAAATATATAAATTTATTCGTGATTTTTATTTAGCCATTATTTAATTTTTGACATGATAAACGAACTTCATATTTTTTATTACAAAACGAATATTAACAACTGCCTTTGTTTTTAATGGACTTTTCTATTTCATAAAAAAAAACAGTAGATTTTCCAAGGGTGCTCTCATTTTATGAACGTCTATTTTGACCGACTTCAAATAAAAAGAGGTTGTCAATTCGTCGGAAACTTTTATTTTATATATGTTCCCAGATTCTTGGAAGACGCCTATTTGGAAAATTCTTTTTTGTTTCAAATGGTATACAATACTTCCGAGGAGTTCATCAGATTCTGACTTGACGACGATGGGACGAATCCTGATGAAATCTAGGAAACTATATTTTTTATGAACATAGGAGGAGTTTCGTCTCCTAGTTGCGTAATCATCAGGGGTGGTAGGCTACTTGGTAGTTATCAAGTAGCCCACCTGATGTTAAGTGCATCTCTTGCCTATAACAATGCCTTACCGAGTAGGTCACATCCACAAAGAACGTAGCCTACGCGGCATTGCTCAAGTGCCTGTTATTTCAACGGCAACCATTCAAACCGGAACACAGCAATGCTGCTTGGCGGTTGAAATGTGGCAGTACTTCCCCGGACGAGCTCTTTCACAACAGTCTCAACTACTCTTCTTCAAATGTAATTGGCACACTTGAAGAGATTTTGGTATTTTGAGGGTGTTTTACCTCAAAAGTAAGGAATAAACGGACCCCTTATTATGTTTATTATCTTAGAACTCCGTCATTTATCAACCGAATGAAAACTTTTTTTTTTGTAAGAATATAATTATGTACGTACCTTTGAATTGGTCCCATAGAAATTTCATCAAAATTGGTTTTCAAATCAAAACAATGAAAAAAACGTCATCCAAAATTTAATCATAATTTTCCAGTTTTAAAAACGTAACTATCAACCATCCCCAGATGGTTGGGTTTGTACAAAAGCACCCACGAGCCCCCGAATAGAGTAACAAGTGATTGATAACCCCTCTAAAAGAACAAAATATCCCGGATAATCTCGTTGATATATAGTACCTACAGAAGTAACTAGATGGCGCTAGCGACGGCTGCACCAAATTGAATTCAAGCAGCATTCCGTGTCATTTTTTACCGCGGCATGCGCCAAATGCAACTAGCGGACCATGGATGTATAATCATGTGGATATGCTATTAATTGTAAAGATTACTCGACCAAGTTAAGATGATTTTGGTGACTGGGAAAGAAGAGGATAGGCTCGCTCCGTTCATCCTTGTCTGGTGTAAGTTTAGAGTCAAGAGCTGTCTCGTTCTGATAAAAAAATATATCATCGTTCGTAGCAGAATCTAAAAAACAGTCCTAAATTCTAAACACTAAATGAACAATGTCTAGGGATATTTTGAAGTAACTCCAATTTAAGAAAAAAAAAAAAAAAATTAAGAAAACTAAACATTGAATTAAAGCTTGTTTTATGACCTACTCATTAAATAAAAAAAACCTATCGAAAGCTATTTTTTTTTTCAAAACGGTCCAATTCTTACTTTATGTTACTCCAAAGGCACTTATTTAGTAACCAAAAAAATAGAGCCAAAATTAATGAAAAAATAACATTTGTGAGGAAGCTGTCTCTCTCAGGGGGTGTTTTATTGGTAAAATAAGTTCGACGCACGATTATAAGTAAAAGGTATATTGAGACCCGGTAAAGATAGGAACATAATAACAAAATGAGGAATAAACAAGAAAATGAAATTGAACTTCACTTCGGCGCGTAAGCAGCCGTTGACACTACTGTCGGGTTAGAGCGAGATAGCTGCTACCAATCTTTGGCGGAAGAACGATGCGTTCGTAGTTTCGTATCACAAATATGTTCGAGCAATACTCTATGGTATAGTCGCTATGGTCAGTAGGCCCCGCGCTACAACCTCCCCCTCTGACCTAGACTACGCGCCTTCGCGTCTTGGTCAGTCAAGATAGCGTTTTGGTCTACCGCGTTTACGTTTCTCGTTGACTGGTGGCTGTACATCACCAACGAACGGGGTCAACTGAGATACGTGGTACCTTCCCAATACTTCCCCATTACTCATTCTCTCCAGGATGTAAGTAGTTGCGCTCGCCGCTTCATTGATACGGTAAGGTCCGTCCCGACGAGGTATAAATTTTGGAGTCTGCCCGCAGGCAGTATCGTTGCTTCCCTGTGTTTTTAAAAGGACAAGGTCCCCGGCAGAGTAATCTGGAGCGGGACGACGACCTTCGTCATTAGTACGTTTCTGAGTTGCCTGAGCTTTCTCGTGGACCTCCCTGGCTTCACATAACACCGTCGAAATCCGATGAAGGTAGGGGGTTAGACTCGTAACGACGTTGTCGCTTGCTATAATGGCGCGCATATCCGTGATGACGTCGGCTGGTGCACGCATTTCTCGCCCGAAAGTGAGGTATGATGGTGAATATCCCGTGCTGCTGGTCACTGCGGAGTTCATCGCGAAACGGATCGCAGGTAAGTGTACGTCCCAGGTGTTGTGATCTTTCCCAACCAGGATGGCTAGCTGCGGTTTCAGGTCGCGGTTTTTCCGTTCGACGGGGTTCGCTTGCGGATGGTATACAGGTGAGAGGGACTGGCTAATGCCGAAAGTATGACACACCTGTTGCATTACTTCGCTGATAAACTGCACCCCGTTGTCACTGATCACTCGCCTTGGTACTCCATATCTCAGAAACACCTCTGAGATCAGGATCTTTGCGCAGTCTGAGCTGGTGGCGTTCTGCAGAGCGAATAACTCTACCCATCGGGAACAAGTGTCTTCCAGGATCAGGATCCACTTGTTTTTGCCCTCAGCGGTCTCTGGTAGAGGGCCGAAAAGGTCTACGGCAACAACTTCGAATCGGCGGTTGGTGGCTGGAGTCTGTAATAATCCGGCTGGTTTTCGGTTATCAGCTTTGTACCTTTGGCAGTCTACGCACCTTTTCAGATACGCTGTTACGGATTGCCTCATTCCAGACCAGTAGTACTTAGACCTCACTCGATCTAGTGTGCGCTCCACTCCAAAATGTCCTGCCGTCGGAGCGTTGTGGTATTCTTCTAGAACCTTCTCGCGCTCATGTTCAGGTACGACTAAGCATGCAGTCTCTTCATCCCACTCTTCTGGTCCGTACCTGTAAAGTATGCCATCTGACATCAAGAATCCTCTGTCGGACCAACTTCTCCCCTTGAACGGATCATCGACTGACTCGAGATCTTGCGCGCTTCGGGATCTTTAAGTTGGTTCTCGCGAACATCCTTAGGACTTCTGGATGGTAAGTCAACTTCGGTATAACAAATTTCGCTGTCTACTTCATCTGAGCAGGGTGGACGCGACAGGGTATCGGCGACAGCATTCGACTTTCCGGGTATGTATTCGATCTTGGGAAGGAATTCTTGTAGGGTGAGAGCCCATCTTGCTAAACGGCCGCTGGGTGACTTGACGTTCATCAGCCATCTCAGAGGTTGGTGGTCGCTCCTCACCACAACTTCCGATCCCTCAATGTATCCGCGAAACTTTGTCACGGCCCATACTACCGCCAACGCTTCTCTCTCGGTCGTATTGTAGTTCTTCTCTGCGCTGTTCAACAAACGGCTCGCGTATTCTACTGGTCGTTCCTCGGGACCCTCCCCCTGCATCAATACTGCTCCGAGACAGTAGGCACTGCTGTCAGTCCTCAATGTGAAGGGTTTCGATCCGTCGGCCTGACATAATATCGGTGATGAGATGAGCAGTTTTTTGATGTGGTCATAGGTCTCTTGTTGCTTGGAGGTCCAAGTCCATACTCTGTCCTTTTTAAGGAGGTCTGTCAAAGGTCTGGCAACATCGGCGTATTTAGGTATAAATCGCCGGAACCAGCTAGACGTCTGTAAAAATGTCTTTAAGTGCTTGACGTTCCTCGGAGGAGGCATGTTGGCAATAGCCGCCGTTTTATCGGGATCTGTCTTTATTCCACCAGGTACGATAACGTGGCCTAAAAATTTCACTGATTCGCGGGCGAAACAGCTCTTCTCGCGGTTGATGCGCAGGTTATACATCTCCAATCTATTAAATACAGCTTCCAGGTCTTCTAGATGCTTCGGGAAGGACTCCGAAAGAATGATGACATCATCCAGGTAGGTAAGTAAGGACACGTTAGTCAGTTCCTTACCAGATTTAAACCGGTCCATCAACCTCTGGAAGGTAGCGCCAGAATTTCTAAGGCCCATCGGCATCCTCTTGAAGCGGAAGCAGCCGAGCGGACTCACGAAAGCGGTCTTGTCTCGATCGTCAGGTTCCACACCTATCTGGAAGTAGCCAGAACGAAGATCACATGTTGTCATGAAGCTGGTGTTCTTAGCAGCATGGAGGACATCTTCGATTCGTGGGAGGGGGTACCGGTCAGGCTCGGTCACGGCGTTCAACTTCCTGTAGTCGATACAAAGTCGAACGCCTCCGTCCTTCTTGGTAACGAGGACCACGTTAGCTGCCCACGGCGAATCACACTCCTCGATCACATCCGCATCCAGAAGCTTCTGCAACTCCTGTTCCAGTACCGTCTTCTTCCCAGTAGACAATCGGTAAGGGGGCGACGCGATGGGCTCTTGGCTCGCGTCGATCTTCAAGCGATGCGTGGCATATTCCGTAGGAGGGCCCTGCAACGCGAAGCGGTCAGCTTTCCTTATAAGCAACGAGTTCAGCTGAGCTCTCTGGTCTGCCGTCAGCTTGGTACCCTCTTCATCTCTCAGCCTAAGGTTTGAAGCTTCTACTTTCATTAGCTCCGTAACATCAGTGGTGGGTATTTCGAAGTTGGTGATAAACGGATACCAACGACGCGGCTCGTCGTTAAATCGCCAACTACTCTGTGGTAGATCCAACAGGATGCGTGCGTTCATAATAAAATCTCTACCTAACAGTGTTCGTGTAGGAGCATTAGGTAGCACCAAGAATGTGGTAGGTATCACGTGACCTTCCAGGGTAACGTCGGTGTCATACTCAAGTGCGGTATATATTTGTTGCGAACCATCGGCGAGTCCTATTGTTCGTGACGTTTCTTTAAACTCTACGCCTGCATCTACAAGTAACCTATACAGCATTGGGCCAGCTATAGAGTGTGTGGCCCCTGTGTCCAATATGGCTACACCCTTTCGCTTGACTACTCCAATCTCTAAGAGCGGGAGTGAGTCGTCATTATCGGCTACGTGAGCGCTGCGAAAATCCGCTTTACTCGAGCTTGGCGCGATCTTACAAATCTCGCATTTTGACCGAACTACCCCCAGTTGACCACATCCGTAGCAACGTAATTGGTAACTACTGCTAGGTTTATAACAAACATTGTTATTTTCTACTTTCTTTAAATCTTTATTTTCTCGGTTACGACACTCTTCTATCGAGTGGCCGAAAATTTTGCAATATGCACATTTTGGTCGGACGCGTTTTATTTGCCCCTCACTATTACTATGTTTTGCGTTTGACGTCCGCGTTTCCGCCATTGACCTAGCCATAGATTTGGTTGAGTTTGGGGAATCGCCTGTTGTGGTTACAGGGTTAACGCATAGAGTTGAGCTCGAACGATCACGTGTGGTCTCTAATGTGCTGCTGTAGGAGCTGGTATTAGAAAGGGTGGATGTACTCACCTCCGCCAAAGACTCCTCGACTAACCTGACCTTTGTGATCAGCTGCTCTAACCCGTCGACAGTGTCGCGAGTGACTCGCTTTCTTATTCTACGATCTAGTAAACCGTATACTATATCTAACTTCATCACTTCTGGCACGACATACGGCAATTTAGCTAACAAAGCGCGCACTTTACATATAAACACATCGGCCCGTTCGCTACCTTGTTCGGTTGCGAAAATGTCTCGAAAGAGCTTGTACGCGGGTCGCGGCACTCCGTACATTCCGCGAAGTCGGAACAAAGCGTCGTTCCACGACGACACTGACGATTTGACGCCTTGCCACCAGACGGCGGCCTCGCCAGTCATCAGCATCGGCAGCCCTCGTAGAGCGTGCTCTTCGCTAACGTTGGTGCAGTCGCGGTATATCTCCACCGCGTCGATGAATGCCTCGAGCTCATCCGCGTTCTTTGACACTCCGTCATACCGAGCTGTGCACTTTGCAAGGTTACCCGATCGGTGTAAATGACCTGGTGTCTCGGTTCTCGGGGATGGTGTGCACTGTTCTCTGTTGCTAGCCAGCATGTTTTCTATCAGAATTCGGTTTGCTTCCGCTTGGCTCGTGGTGATGTTGGAAACCAAGGTCTGGAACATGTCTTCCGACATGATTATGTTCGGCGAAGCTACCACGGTTCTGTTTCCTTCGTCTGTGTCAGATTCGGATTCTTCGTCCTTGTTGTTACGTTTTTTCGGCGGCATAGTAGGTATGTACGCACTAAGGTAGGTAAGGTTCGCTCGTTTGCCTCGCCTCGTCGATGATAAGCAGCTAAGATAGACTTCTCGGCCGGTAGTAGGTAGGTGAAGTAGCACTCCGTGAATACGCGTTTAGAAGCCGCGTTTACCCACAGAGGATTTGCCTGCACGGTCGGTTGGAAAGTCTACTTATTCCGGTGGCGTGTTGTGGCAAAATGGACTCGCCCAAGTGCTGAGAATTTCTTGTTTTACTTTGTTTACCTAAAGTTCCCGTGTAGTGCGCTATCGGAAAGAGTTCACGATGGTTTTGCACGATAGTAGCTGCACTTTTGTAGTTCTCGAGTGGGATTTACACACAATTTCACTAAGTAAAAGGTATATTGAGACCCGGTAAAGATAGGAACATAATAACAAAATGAGGAATAAACAAGAAAATGAAATTGAACTTCACTTCGGCGCGTAAGCAGCCGTTGACACTACTGTCGGGTTAGAGCGAGATAGCTGCTACCAATCTTTGGCGGAAGAACGATGCGTTCGTAGTTTCGTATCACAAATATGTTCGAGCAATACTCTATGGTATAGTCGCTATGGTCAGTAGGCCCCGCGCTACACATTTTAATTGATTTGATAAAATATGTTTTAAGTAGTACCTACCTAGTAAATTTGTCTGAAAATCTAACTTTACGAACATCTCATTGAATAGTTATGAGCGCATTAATACAATATTCCTAGATATTGTTGATGTGTGTACATGTTTTTAGTAAAATTGAAAAACAAAAAATCCTTATTGGTATAGCAAGATGATGAATATGACAAGACAGAAGTATTTTACGCTGGACGGTGCTCCAGTCGAAGGCTACTTGATCACCCTCTGCATAAAATAACTACGAGTATATAGCTAATTGATTCAGGCGTTATTTTGCGGAGGGTTCATATTTCAAAAAAATCTGAAAACATAAAAAATATTTTGTGACAAATCCGCAAAATCTCTATGAAAAAAACAAATCGACACGTGTTTCGCGTCTGCACGAGGCATCTTCAGGAAATATAGTCTTGCTGCTAAGTTGACGAGCCCTCTGTGGACGTGCTGCCGCTTCGAGCTCTGCGCTGCAAATAGCACTTGCAGTAACTCTTGCAGCGCAGAGCTCGGAGCCGCAACACGTCCACTATTATAGGACTTCTGTACTTCTTGCACAGAACTGTTACTCTTCTGTAGTTCATAAAATGAGAGCAAGAAATATTGGTTACTGTTGTGTCTTTTGAGGTTACTGTGAAGGAAATATGTGGAGTTTATTGCAAAACTCTCCAGTCTTGGTGGTGATTCAATTGCTTATGTCATACAGAGAGATTACGACAGATATACGCAGCTTGTAACAGTTTAAATGCAGAATAATTTCCACCCACATTTCATAGCTAAAAATCATTGATTTCGTAATAGCGGAAATCTAAATACACATAGTAAAAATGTTTACTGCCTTCCTATTATTGTTCATGAGATATCTACCTAAAGCACTCTAACAGACAGAAAGATAGGCGGACGTTAGAACTCTTTGGGTACCCTATAAACGTGGAATCCAGCAATGGATACGTCACCTATTTACGTTCGTGGTAAGGTCCAACCACTCTACAAAGCACTTACTTTATGGGGCGATGTAACTAGCCAGCACACGCGACAAACGAATTTTCTACCTCGTACATTCGTATGACAGTTTGCAACGCCATAAATATTATTTTATAGCTTTGGCCTGCTTTGTAAATTTTCGTCTAGTACATAATGGTATAGTAAATGTTGAACATTTTTTCTTTTTATTTTATTGTACGACGGGTAAGCACTTGGCCTTCATCTCACCTGGTTTCAATATAGGATAAGGCCGAAGGTGGATGCGCGTTTCCCCGGAATCCTCAACTGCTTTAGACAGTTCCAATTTTGATTGTTGTTACGGCGACAGACAAAGATGGCCAGCTAGCTAGCCAGACAAATGGAGCAAAATGGTCGACCTCTTGATTGAATTCGGGACCTCTGGGACTGATACCAGTGGACGAACAAGTAGACCAGAGAGGGTAAACTCCTGCCGCAGTCCGATACCAAACGGAGCAGTTTTGCGTCGGTGCGCGGGAGAGCCTGGTGCTTTTGGAAAGCTCACTCTATCGCGGACCTCATCCTTATTTTGGCCTAGAGCAAGACATGAGGTCATTATATATACAGAAAAACCCCGTTTTTTAATGTATGTTCCCCCATTACCTATACGCCTGGAACGATTTGAAAAATATTTTTTTGTTTGAAAGGATAGACTTCACAGTTGGTCTCATTGTCACCAGGTCAGGATCTGATGATGGCATCCTGGAGAAATCAAGGGAACGCTTCAATGATTATAGGCACACTTGAAGCGCTTTAGGTATTTTAAGGGTGGATTACCTTATATATATCCATCTGTCATCAAAATCATTTAAAAAATACGTCATCCAGGTAAACGAAATTGTGTCATATTCTTCATTGAAGTCGGTTTTCTTTTTAGTCTATAAAACGTAATTATTGAGCATTATTGATTACCTTAACCAACTCTTTAGTTCATTTTTAATTAGTTACCTGACTTCAGTTACATATCAGACTTCTCCTCAAGCATCTGTCTTTCCATTTGTAAGCTTTTAGAATAAATAAACAGCTTTGTTTTTACTATACTTTTATCAAAACATATGAATCTTGTTTCAATTTATTTTGATTTGTTGAAACCTAACTTGTGTATGTATTACATACATTACAGTAGATAAAAGCTACTTTGAGGACTTTGTTTTAGGCAACGTACTAAAGCTATCAAAAAATCTCTTTGTCCTGTATCAAAGCAAACTTTAAACAGAATTTAATCAGGATATAAACTTTATCAGGCCGCAGCGAACAAAAGGAAAGCGATGGCGTTGCCAATACTCTGTGTCTTCCGATAGGCAGTCTCCGCAGTTTACAGCTCAAACTTAATGCATTTTTCATGTTGTGAGAAGAACTTTTGCCGTGGCGATGTATTTTCTTTTGTAGTGGACCGATCGCTGTGTTTCCTTCATTTTTTTTAAGCTAAACGGGTAGCAACTTGTTAAAATTATCATTTAATTTTGAGCTAGGCTCTAAAGTTCTGTATCTGATGCTTAGCCCTCCAATTGTCGTTGGCTCAACCTTGGGCAGAATCGACAGCGCCAAAAATGGGAGTGGAAGCTTCTTTCTTCTCCATTAGGTATTAAGGTTTTTTATAGTTCAACATTATCAAATGTATTTAATTGACATCAAGTAACAATTGTTACAAATAAAATAATATCAAATTATATACCTAACTAAATGATTTGACGAAAAATGTAATTGTCTTTGAATGTTTAAAATAACTAATAGCAATTTGCTTATTATTAATTAATTGTTAAAAAAATTAACTTACGCAAGTTATTAGATGGTATTATTTTAAATATTTATTTGATTTGTTAGCTGTCGGTCCAATAAGCAGTACGTCCATCTCGCATTTTGCCGTTCGTCTACTCCTCAGTTCGTCCATAATTGGATTTGTCCATTTCGAGATTCGTCATTACGCAATTCGTCCATTTGGTGAAAACATTACAAATTACAAACAAATTTTACCTTAATATTTATATTACTAAAAAGCTACAATATCGCAGACTATAGGTACAGTCTAGAAGTACAGGGCCCCAGGGGAGGTTAGAGTTATTTAATGCACATTTTCATGAATAGAGTCAAAAATACCGATCAAATTATAAAAGATAACATATAACATATAAATATATCATTTCAAAACAGTTTCCAGTCACATCACAATATAAGAAATGTAAAAGAGAGATGCACTTGTAATACAAGTAACAGGCTTGTATGAAACACCTGAAGAACTAAGATAAAATTTGTTCGGTTCATCCCTATAGTTTGTGTAGTTGAACGAAATATTTGGTGGGCGAAATACGTGTTTGACCAAATACGTGTTGACCGAATTTGTGCTGGTCGAAATGCCTGTTAGACGAAGTGCGTATTGGACAAAACACGTGTTGGACGAAATGCGAATCAAAATTCCATTTGGACGAGCTGCTTATTGGACCGACAGCTAACAAATCTACGTCAGTTTGTCGGTTTAGTTAAGGACCGTTACAAACGATTTATAGGTAACTCATTAACTTCATTTAATTTGTTGATCGTTTATTCAAAAATCAAAATCAAAAAGACATTTATTTGCAACTCTTACACAAAATTGAACATAAAAATAATAATAAATAGAGACAAAGAATAAAAATGTAAATTAAATAGTTATTATATAAGACATAAACTTTTACACCTACCATTATTAGATAATTTTAGAATAAGTAGAAGATAAGCGTATTGTACTTATACACTGAGCTACCTATAGTTTGTATTGTGAAATGTAATATTGTGTTCATTAAATTTAAGAAACTGAACCAATCAATTCACCAATTAAAAAAAAATCAACTTAATATTTTTTATAGTACGACGGGGAAGTACTTGATCTTCTCATCTAGTGTCAAGTTATGATAAAGCCTAAGGTGGAAGCGCACTTCACCCGGAATCCTCAACAGAGTGAGGAACTGGCTTTTTACCTCTAAATCCCAGAACTCAACAATTAGAGCTGATGCTGTCGACAGGTATGATGATGGAAGCAAGCCAGATATCCACGTTTCTATATTTTGAGCACAATTACAATTACAAGTCTAATTAACGAATATGTACAGCTAAAGTTCAGATAGTAATATTGTTAACATAAGATTTAATCCAGCGCAGAATCCTTTATTACAAAGCAGTTTCGACTCCAGTTCTGCGCGATCTTAGAACAAGTTCCTGCTAATTTAGCAAATAAATGAACAATTTTGTCGCTCAACTTGCCGGAAGTTACTCCGACGCCCGGAGGATGTGACTTCACTATACCTAATGATCTATCTGTGGATATAAAACAGTATTCTTCCTAAGCAGTGACGCGTTTGTGATACATAGAAGAGTGTTTAAAAAAAAACATTTTGTCTAATAAATGAATCTAAATTATTTGTTTGTACATAGGTAGTTTAATTGTACCTATTATTAATGTATTTAACTGATGGGCCCGCCTTCCAATCTGGAGGTTGCGAGTTGAAATCCATTCGTGCACCAATGGACATTTCTATTTTTCAGAAGTTTATGAGCGCTATTGACATATGCACATGCACGGCGAAGGTCACATTGTGAGGAAAGGCGTGTCCCTAGGACCAAAATTCCGAATGTCATTATGTCACTGACTAGAATTTCGCTAAGCGGCGCTGTTCTTGCAACCTGTCACGTACTGAATACTAGCTTCTTACATACCGTGGGCATGTGCCGAACGTAAGGATGGACGTGGCAATGACTACACCCTAGTAGTTGATCCTCATAAGATCCATAAGATCCAGCTCTGAGTAGTGATCAGAGGTAAATACTGGAAGGGGAAAAAGTCGTGAGTCTGTTTATTTATCCTCAATAATATGGTCTCTATTTTAAGGTATGTTCTTGAGATAATGTATGTTTTCATAATAAACATGCACATGGCCTATAAATGTCCACTATTGGACTGAATCTCCTCCAAATCTAGTTTTGGACGAATTCAGTTTTCAGGGATTTACTATAATCACCACAATTCACAGGCAGAAAGGTAAATGCGATACCTGTTTTTATTTTATTTTATTAAATGTTTTAATTTTCATTTGTAATAACAGCCCTTGGTCTTGAGACTTGCCTGGGCAGATACTAGGCTACCTCTTCGAGGATGGAGTGAGTTTTCATAGAACACAGCAAACTATGGATCTGATCTCAACGTTGGGAATACGGTTTATCAGCAAAATGCCGAGTATGATGCGCTCCATGGCTTTTTGTGCCACCAACATCCTGTACACAGTTTGGATGAGAATTCATGTTTTTATAGTGTATTGGTTTACACAGATCCAACAATCGGGATTTCTACTTTAAACTCAACAGGAAATCCCTTAGTCAACCTTTACGACGTCCATATTAATAATTCGAGGGGCAATGGCAAATGGCCACGGTAAATTGTTTTTCTCCAACAAATACGTAAATCATTAAGTAAACCACGAGTCTGTCTCATTGAAACGCAAATTGATTTTCTGAATATGGGTGCGGATGGAATGCGAATTGAAATTGAAGAATATCGAATCCATAAAAACAATTTCGATCCCGGCGTGTTGGTATAAGGTGTTTGACACACTGAGACCTTTAGACTCTGTAGTTCAACCTTTTGTAAATAACTATAAAACAGTGTTTTTAAAACTTTTGATAAAATTTAGGCATAATTTTTGGAACTCGAAAACTTAACTTTGATGTGATGTTTTAAGTTTTTTCAAGTAGGTATCACCTGTACTAATTAATAATGTTTTGTTTTTACCTTATTACTATTTTAGCTGTTCTTGCGTTCATAGATTGACACATAATACAGTTTTATTTTGCGTTTTTATCTTGGTTACACAAAACATTTCCGACGAGCAACCTATTTGAATTGCTTGGCAAAGACACTTACCGGAGCTTTTTCGCGTGTAAGCGATTTCTCACGTGTCTATCTATAAATGTATATTTTTCATTAAGTAATTTTACAAAAAAGTAAATTTTGTTATGTTCTTTAGGTAAGTAAATATTAGATTATTGCTAAACTTTCCTCTGTAAGATATAAGATCTAGTTCTCAAACAAGTCTTGCATTGTTTGGGACTAGATAGCGCTGTGTGAAATTAATGTGCTGTTGATATGTTTTTTTTTGTAGATAACACCTTTTCGGGGTTTTTAGTTACACAGTGCTCAGTGTAGTACGCCCCGAAGGGTGTTCTTCGACGCCATTTCACCGGATACGCTGCGAATGTGAGACGTGACTTCGCCAGAGACGAGATTAGATCGATGGCGACTGTGTGCTACCACAACTTTTTACACATAAGTCAGAACTACAAGAACGTAACAAATTGAGAAAAAATAAAAGTAAAACGCTCACCTGGTATCAGATTGATAAGGCTGAAGGTAAAGGCGCACTTCCCCTGGAACTCTCAACAGTCTGAGTAACTATTACTAGAAGCTATTATGCCCGAACACAATAATTTAGAATTGTTGTTATGGTGACAGTCATAGGTTACAGCTAGCCAGACGGACATAAACAAAGTCCTACCACCAACTTAACCATGCACAATATTGTATTCATCTTCGGATAGGACATGGTAACCAAAACAAGCGTGTTCCTTCTTTGGCCACATCTTCACTTGTCGTCAAGCTAAGATGCTGATTGAAGTTGGTCAAACGATAGACTAAAACATCAAAAAAACCTGTACCGGTCTTGCGTATACTAAAGAAGACCCAAATGTAGAAATGAACTCACGCTGAGATGGATTATTAAGGAAGCGAAAGTGCTCGAATGCTACCGAAATTTTCTCTTGAGTGAGGCCGATGGTACGTCACCGTACGCTTCAACGAACTACTGTAGCAGCGTCAGTCTATTTTACTACTGTAACCAATGGTAAGGCCACAGCTGAGTAACTTTGTTGCATTCTGTGCGTGTCTGACAGGAAGTATGTGGATTAGCGCTTTAGACTTACAGGAGGTTCGAAGTTCAGCGAGACCAATGGGAAGTAAGGCACTATATGTTGGTTATTCCCGTCACACTTATTGGAAAATTCTTAACACTGATGCTGCGTGTCCCACTCTTTAGGTATGTCAAACACAAAAAGAATCAAATCAAATCAATTGATTGTTTGTTGGGCTCTTTAGTCGACTGGCCCCGCTCGAACTGGCCCCTCGAGTCCAGTTAACCTAATGCATGCTTTGAATTGGTTAACTAGGCCTTTCAAACGGACCGACTTTTTTGACCGACTTCAAAAAAAGGAGGAGGTTCTCAATTCGGCTGTATGTTTTTTTTTGTTTGTGTGTGAGGATTACTCCGTCAATTCGAAATAGATTTTGATGATTCTTGTTATTTTTGTTTGTGATTCATACAATAAATATGTTGGGTTCCGCAACCGTTCTCCTATGACAGATTCGTCATTGGACTGTTCGCCGACAGGACGATTCATTTATTTCCGTTTCACCGGCACTGCCTTTCGACTACAGGCCTTTACACCTTCGCGACGATAAACCTATAACTCTTTTAACTACAGACCTTTCCATCTACGGAGGATTCGCGACAATCCTATGATAAGCGATATTAAAAAAATACACATTATTAGTAAAGCTGGCTACTTGTCTTTAATTTTTTATTTTATCACACCGTTAGTTAAAGATAAAATTAAAGTATTTTCTTGAAAATAAGGCAGAATTTATGTTTGATTTTGCAGAAACACTTATTTTTACGACTACTATCACCACAGTCAACCAACACGAACCACTTATTTTCAGGGCTTATGTACACACTATTAAAAGGAAAAATTAAGAGGAAAATATATTAAAATAAAATGAAAGCTATGAACGAGATCTACATTTTCAATGACAGCTGTCAAACTTCAAACGGCCATATCTTTGAAATTACTAGTCCTAGACTTTCCGTTCTTAGTTCAACTGAAAGCTTTAACCAAGATCTACATTTTCAATGACAGCTGTTGAACTTCAAACGGTCATATCTCTGAAGTTATTAGTCCTAAACTCTCCGTTCTCAGTTCAAATGAAAGCTTTAACCAAGATCTACATTTTAAATGACAGCTGTCAAACTTCAAACGGTCACATCTCTGAAATTACTAGTGTACTCCCTTGTGAAAGGGCTTGTCTGGAGAACTACTACCACCATACCTATTTCGGCCGCCAAGCAGAATTGCTGTGTTCCGGTTTGAAGGGTATGGTTGCTAGTGAAATTACGGGCACGTGAAGCTTAATACCTTTATGCCTCAAGTTGACGGGCGCAATGCAGTGCTGTGTAGGCTATGTTCTTTGTGGATGTGACCTACGCAAGTACGCAGTAAGGCATTGTTATAGGCAAGAGATGCACTTAACACAAGGTGGGCTACTTGCTTGTTCCGTCTCCTAGTTGTATAAAAAACACCGCAAGTCTTTTACAGCATTGAATTAAAGTTCTCAATAAAACAAAAAACCTGAAATTTGGCATGGCACGTCCGATCGCTCAATAACGGAAGCATAACTGGCCAGTTATGGGTTCGATTATCACCTATAGGATACATTTTTGTGTGATGAATTTAGGAAGAAGGTTAAATTAATAAAATGTTTCATTAAACACTTTCTTAATAAATTTGGACGACTAGAAAAAAAAAATGAGTGATCTTATCACTAAGAAGAGATTACGAACGAGACCTCCGAGTTTATAGTAGGGAAATCCGGCTTTGTATGCATATAACATCACACCATCATTAAATAAATATTGAATATTACAGGACATTAATTTCACACAGCGCCATCTAGCCCCAAACTAAGCATAGCTTGTAATATGGGAACTAGATTACGGATAGAATACTTAAATACTTTTTTTTGTAAATACATACTTATCATAATTGTATGATACACACCCAAGCACAGAACAAACATCTATATTCATCACACAAATGTTTGTCCTGGGTGGGAATCGAACCCACAGCCTACAGCGCAGAAGGCAGAGCTACTACCAACTGAGCTATGAGGCTTGTTTATCAACAGCTACAGTATCCACTGCTGGACAGACTGTCTCTTAAAAGCTGGAAGGATTTACCATAATCACCACGGTTAGCTGGCAGATTGGTGATCGCAGCTCAGTGTACATGATTCACAGAAAGAAGCTTCTGACCTCCTTCTGGTGAGATCCCGTAGACGGCTTTTAAGACATCTATAGGCTGAGTTGGAGGGTTCGATTCTTAAACCGCGACCGCCACGACAATTTTGTATTCAGTACATTAATAAATACAAACCTGTATAATCTATGACGTAATGTATTGCATTATACAGTACATCAATATATACAAACATGCATAATCTATGATGTATGTATGTGGCAATGTTTGTTACGGCATAACTCTCGAACGGGTAATCGGATTTTAATGAAACTTGAACTAGAAAGAGATGATAAATGACAATTGATTAACTTGAGGTATTTTCAATAAGTGGGGTAGTTTTTGTGGGTGTTGATAGGATCCAATAACTACCTTTGGGATGTCATGTAAGGGGTCTGTTTGATTCTGCACATTCCACATCACGTTGTAAACAAAATATTATTTGTTTACAACGAGAGAGAGCCTCGAACTCTGAAGACATCAGATAAGAAATGAGAAATATCTCGTATCAATTATTTATTTCAGTATACGTGCAGGGCATTCACCGTTAAAAGCGCCAGTCAACAGAGTTCGTTCACCTCTTTAGCCATTATCCAGCTATGGTAAATTATCGAGTGTAAAATTTGGTAAATTTGCATTTGAAACTAGTCGAAACCGCAAGCTTAAATAAGTACTAGCTATTTCCTATTCTATGTTACGTGTTTAATACTAACTGATAGGTGAACTGTGCCTCAGGCTCATTACACCGTAAAACCTGAAGGTGGATAATTGTAAGCCTGTAATGATTTAGTATTGTGTTCAGCTATGGCCGGGAGGATATTTGAAACTTCAAATATCGATAATATACACTAGGTATATATATTTTGATGATACAAAAATTTACTGTTTATATTTATTTATTGGATTGTTCAAACAAATCAAAAACGAACTAGCCCATGTTTCTCCTACTTCTGGGTGCTGGAGGCCGATTCTCAGGCTCAATGTGAGAAACCGCCATTTTGTCTATTGAATTAGTAAACTAAGTACTCTCGTGAAGTCATATATAGAGAAAAATCTACAAATTCATACAATCTCAACTACACAATACGTGCAATACGAAAGAGATCTCTTACAAGCTATCGTTGAAAGAACAGAGTAGGGAAAAAGTTTTTTTATTTTACATTAAAATGCTTTGTACCCAAACCTTGCATAGTCTCTTAGGTAAGATGGTGGTAGCTAGCCAAGCTGATTTCAAACAATTTATTTATTTATTTACCTACTCCTCAAAAGAAGAAAGAAGCGGTTTTATCATGTTATTTCTAGAATATTTAATTGTCATTATTATAATAAAATATATGGATATTTATTTATATATTTTATTTGTGTAATGTATAGTGTTTATGTAGTTATTTATATTATGTAAGTATTTTGTGTATGTATGTATGTATGTATGTAGCAGCTTTACATAATGTGTTATATTATAATAAAAAAAATAAAAAATATTACAGGATATTGATTTTACACAGCGCCATCTAGACCCAAACTAAGCACAATTTAGCTAGACCCCAATTAAATGATGTGCGCCACCAACCACCTCTTTCAATTATTTTTTCAATCCTCTCTACCCAATGGTTTTCTGGAATAAATAGCTTCGAAGCGTTAAGACCGCCCATTGCATACATATTTTTCTAAAAAGTCCAGCTTTATTTTTAATGTATGCAATTAAGTATTGCCATTAATTAATTCATTCAAACAAATCACAAATTTGTTCCCCGCTTCGTGGACCTCTGGATTTGATACCGATGGCCGAATCAATAACTAAGTCGGCGAAAATTCAATCTCATCAAGACAAATATTAAAATTCTAAACAGAAGTACACAACATCAGTTAAGTACACTGCTTCCTGGAAAGCATTTCAATTAATACGTGAAGCGCCTTCATTGAATCCAGAAACATTCAATAGCTTACGACATAATTTATTGAATAATGCGTCAAAGTCACTTCTTAATCACTTCCTGATTGAAAGGAATTCAATCACCCTCAAAATGTAGCTAAATCATTTATCGGAAAATGTGGATAGAAACCGTGAACCATTAGATCATAGTAAAGTCAATGTGATGGAAATACTAAATTTTTCGGGTTCCGTACCCAAAAGGTGTCAACCCCAACTAACAAACATGTTTCATAGCAGACCACAGAACGTTTTTCGAACACCATTTGTTAGTGAATAGTACTATAAGTAGTCAAAGAACATTTACATAACTGGGATTTGGCGCAGATACATCACTTTTCAGTGATAAAGTATTTCTATAGCTGCTGCAGACATTACATTTTCGAGCTATAACATTGGCATAGCAGGTGAGGCAGATCACCGAATGGTGATGTTATAGTCACCAAGACGCTGTCTATGTACTTTGTCGATCTGTAGTAGTGATCGTGGTTCTTTCATATCACAGTCGTGCTGTACTGTTGCATATTTTGCATCACATATTTTTTTCAAGAAAAAAAAACAAGAAAACACAACTAAAACACAAGTAATAAACATAAGTATAATATTGACAACTCGTGGTAAGTAATTTTTATTTGGTTTAGCTGTGTAAATGCTTGATTTGGGTAGGTATTAAATAAAAAATCTTTGCGGCCACAATTTTATCATAAACTTGGGTAAGTTTTTTGAAATAATTTTGATGCCCTCCTCGAATAATTGATTTTTAATTAATTATTAATTAGAACCCGTGTCAAAATAGTTCGCCGCCATTGTACTTAGATCAACATTGAAATTAGGGTTTCTTGAAAAATAAATGTTTTTGTTGTTTGGTTTTTATTGTTAACTTCACAAGTTTTTTTGTACCTTACACTTGTTTTCATTTTGTATGTAGGTAAGAATGCCGATCGTATCGTACCATCCTGATACCTGTATGTACCATTAATATTTTATTTTGTTTCAGTACCTGCTTACTAGGTACAATGGACACGCTTAGGAAAAGTAAATAATTCATTCTTAGGAAACTGTGTACGATTCTATAATAAGCTTCCTCAAAGCGCCACCAAACTCTCTGCTCGTAAATTCAAATTGTATATAAAGAATAATTTAATTAAAAGAGCCTACTACAAAATAAGTGACTATATCGACGATAAGAACGCGTGGCCCGATGTTGCTGTACCAGTTGACAGTTAAATGGTGATTTCTCAATGTCAAGAAACTGCCCATTAGATAGTTATGTAGTAATCAATGTTTTAAGATAATATTAAGTTTTTAGTTTTATGATGTAGGTAACACTTGTAATGTTATTAAATTATTATAAACAATGTACCTAAATGTTAAATGGATCATCAAAAAATTAATCAGCCCGAGGTTCTTGCCTTTCTCCTTGTGTGCTGGTCGCGATTCCGAACAGGCGGTAGATTTGACGTTTCAAAATGATCCTAAAAATCTTAATGAATAAAAATATTTGACTTTTGACTTTGACACTTTGGACATTGATAGGTTTCTCAGTAAAGATGATTTCAAGCATTTATCAACAGGGTTTGAATAACTGCGGATAGTGACACATTTTTCACTATCTAAAAAATGTGCTTAATAAAGTTAATACTGATGTATCGTTACCAAAATACCTTATCATACAAAAAATTGCTATGAAAATATTGTTAAACTTAAAATATTATGTTGTGTTCCGTTAAATAAAGTACTTGTTCTTGAAATAATTAGGTATAGATTTATAAATGCGTCGTTGAAAACAAAATGTTCTGCTATTAGTAAACAAATGGACAATTACTTTTTATTGTAGAAGTTAAGGAACCAAATGTTCTTTTATTTAAAAATAAAAACCACTTTCATTGATAAATAGTATTTTATTGCGATATCACCTACGCCATTCGCCAATCTATTTTCAATAGATTGAAAATAGATTTTTAGTTTCATCGTAGTTATATTGGAGAAGCAGGTCATTAACAGCATTCTTGCATTGATAGATTTAATAACTTTCTTACGGGAGCCATGGATAAGCGTGAGCAGGTTGATGTGGTCTACACAGACTACAGCAAAGCGTTTGACCGAATACAACATGATTTGCTTATCCATAAACTCTTCTGTATCAGAGGTGGCTTATTGCGCTGGTTCACTTCCTATATTTTGAATCGGTCGCAGGCTGTGGTAGTCAACAACTACATGTCTAGCTGGGACCCTAGTGTGCCTAGTGGTGTGCCACAAGGGTCACTTCTTGGTCCATTGCTGTTTATTATCTTCGTGAATGATATTGAGCAATGTCTACATTTATTTATTTATTTATTTATTCATTTATTATATAATTAATCAGTGGCGGATGCATTAGCATTACAAGCTGACTTACATAATATTAGAATACAATTGTTCTGCTCATAATCTTGATCTCAACCCAGCAAAATAACCTTTACTAGGAAACTTAACACCATTGCTTTCGACTATAAGCTAAAAGGTGACTTATTGAAAAGACACTCAGTCATTCGTGACTTGGGGATTATTCACGATTCTAAACTTTTATTTGACGGTCATATCGAAACTATTACTGCGAAAGCAACTAAGGCACTTGGATTTGCTATGCGTACTGCAAAGGACTTTAAACTAGCTTAATCCATTAAGATATTATACTGTACTTTTGTAAGGAGTCAGTTGGAGTACGCATCGCAGATCTGGAATCCCCAATATGAGGTGTATATTGATTGCATTGAGGAAGTACAGAGAAAGTTCTTACGCTACCTGTGTTGCCAAACGCGTGAATATTACGACAGTGACAACTACTCATGCTTATGTAAAAAACATCATCTGATTCCTCTAGTTGCTAAACGGACTATTTCTGACCAAGTATTTCCATTAAAAATTGCTACCAGTAAGATTAATTACCCAAAGCTGCTTAGTATGCTGTCCCTAAGAGCCGCTTCTGTTATGTTAAGATCCAGTAACTTATTATATGTTCCGAAAGCATCCATCAACTATAGGCAGAATGAATTTCTATATCGTGCGAGCGTTAAGTTTAATAAGCTATGTGAGGAGATTGAGTGTGATCTGTTTACTACTGACTGTTGGAAAGTTGTGCGCATGCTCGGTCAGCTCTTCTTTAATAACTATGAATATTATTATTTTTCGAAAATATGTTTGTGTGTGTGATCAATGTAATCACTAGAGTTTATCTTTTATTTAACTATTTTTATTTCTACTTACTTTCTTAGGCTGTCTCTCTCTTTTTATTTCATTTTTAATCTAAAATTATAAATATAAATATTTTTTCGCTGTGAATGTCTGTTGTTGGCTTTATGTTTCTTTTCTTACCTATCTTATTCTGTTTATATAGCTGTAGACTTTCATTTAAAATAAAATAAAATAAAATAGCTATTTTCAGTAGCGATTGGGATTTTTTAATGGATTCTATTACAAATAAACGGTCCAAACATTCGGAAAACCCCTGCGCAAACTTGGTTCTACACGCAGGAAAACTGTAAGGTTTAAATGTCTTTTTGTGTATGTTTGTGTGAGTCGGTTTAGTATGTTATCTGAGAACTATTCGCTTTATGAAGATCTACAATTTAGACAAACCAAATGACACCTCACCCATCAAAATCCAACGTCAGAATTTCCACTGTGTGTGTACAACCCTATTATCTTCAAGAAGAAGTTTAAAACCCACTGAACTGTCTCAATCAGGGACATAAAAGCATTATATAAAAGACAAATATGTTGGACATTGTCTACTAAAACATGGTGCACTAAACGCAAAATAATCATGTAGAATTAACGCAGTTTCAGACCGTGTAATTGCCAGCGGGCTTAATAATAACTCTTGCTTAATTGTCACGCCTCCGGTTCAGTGTCACTAATGAGCTCAGGGTTTCTTGGCAAGCACATATCTCACGAACTAAAACAGAGCACTTCGGCATTGCTCTGTTTACAGCTTAAAAGTGACAAAACTTTAACAGACAAACTTTTATCATCACCACCATATACCACCATCACAGTTTCCTCAGAGTCTAAGGAAACTGCGATGGTGGTATGTGTGTCTGAAATATCAAAGCCTCCGTGGGGATAAATATTGCGGGGCTTTTGATGAAAGCGACACGTGACACGTGGCTGGCTCTTATTTAGGGCAAGCGAATTAGCTATTCAGCGTGGCAATGCAACCTGTCTTGGGCAAGCTGCCGTCTGGTAATAATCTGGAACAGTTTATAAGTCCTAGTTAACCCGACTATTTCTGTTATACATAGTTAGTTTCATTAAACATATTATTTTAATAGTTTGAAAGTGAATGAGAAATCACCGAAAAACAAATTAACAAACAGAAAATCACGAATACAATAAATAAATAAATATTACAGGGCATTAATTTCACACAACGCCATCTAGGCCCAAACTAAGCATAGCTTGTAATATGGGAACTAGAATACGGATATCATAGCCAATATAAACCACCATCACAGTTTCCTTAGAGTCTCAGGAAACTGTGATGGTGGCATGTGCGTCTGAAATCTTTATGGCTTATTATCATCCACAATATGCAATAGAATTTGGAATCAGCTGTCATCGGCCGTAGAATCCCAACACCTTCAAAAAGAGAGTGAAAAGGCATTATCATGTACATATATCACATATATGATTGTTGGCTCCCAAGGTCAACAGCTGACCAATCATTAATAAAGACTGGAGACGTTGTTATTAATTTTTATTTGGGAATGCTGTTATTTTTATGCTTCTTTCTTATCTAGTTGATTTTGTCGCCATGTTGCCTTGGCATGGAAAGCGGGCTATGTAGACAGTTAATTGGCATTTTCTGGGAAAGCTTGATCCATCGTTAGCTCCCAAGGTCAACAGCTGACCCATTGTAAAAAAGACTACTGATGATGTTGTTTATTGATTGATTTGAAATGCTGTTATTTATATGCTTCTTTCTTATGTAGTTGGTATTGTTGCCATATTAGCTTGACACAGAAAGTGGACTGTGTGCGCATCCGGGCATTTGCCTCTGCTCTCTCAGCGCCTCCTCCGCGCTCACGCATATTTACGTGTACAGTTGAAACGAATCCGCTTAAAGATTTAAGCTTTCGAAAATCTTACGGCCAAATCCATAAAGTTGAGCGTATGCCAAGAAACATGCGGCATGCATACGGTGAAGTTTTAAAAACTCAGATATTGTTGCAAACAATTTGATGGAAGTCTCAGAAATGCAAGATTCTGACACATCTCATCAGAAAAAACAAACAACGAAGCAGTCTATAACCAAAACTACTAAACCGAAACAAAACAAATGCAAAATCTCAAAATATTTTCATAGGATGCCTACGTCATAGTAGCTTTATGCATGCAAAGTCTCAGTCCGTTTAAAATTGACAAAGTTTCATACAAACTTTCATTCCCTATTTTATCCCCTTGGGGGTAGGCTAAGGCCTAGACCTAGGCTTTCTTAACGGATGCCTACGTCATAACATCTACCTGCATGCCAAATTTCAGCCCGATCCGTCCAGTGGTTTGGGCTGTGCGTTGATAGATCACTATGTCACTCAGTCAGTCACCTTTGAGTTATATCTATTTAGAAGAAAGAAGATTGTTGCTATATTAACCTATCGGTTTATAGCTTGTACAGCTAACTTATGTATGTATTTGTTGTATGACATTTCGTTGTGTTGATTTGTTTAATATATTTTCCTGACATTTCCGTGTTCATTCATTTATTCAAAGATCTGTTGGTCTGTTGCTTGATAATATTAGTAAAATTAGTATCCTTAATTTATCTAAATCTACAAAACAACCAATAACTATTACTACGTGTTGCTTTTGAAATGTGACACAAAATATATTGAAGGTCAGCTAACCATCTACGATAATAATATGTCTATGTTACTAAAATTGAATGTTATTTCTTAACGGAAGAGCTGAAAGGAAAAAGATTATGTCACGGCCGATTTGCCGAGGCCGTTTGGCAAATATCGTAGCTGAAGTTGGTGATTTGTGTAGCGCGAGAAAGCTCTTGACTCTGCCTCTGCAAGATTTTTTGATTGCCTAAATATACATTATGAATATTGTAATACTGGAGGCATGTATACCTCTGTCACCGTCCAATTGTAAACACCGTCCGTTTGTAAAATGCCTCGTCATATTGCAAATTGTCAAAAGCAACTAACATTTACAGTTTTACGCACTATTTCTAGCTTCTCTAGTTCTGCCACTTGCTTTAGAATAGACACAGACCTGCCTTACTCTTTCCTCAAGAGGTAAGCAAATGGCCTTACAGGAAATGTACAATCGAATCCCGTAACACAAGCCTAGTGGTTATACTTCACACGGTGGCCCCCGTTCTCGATCTAGTTCCATAGAAAAAGAGAAATAGAGTTAACTGAAACCAAAGGACGACTTCTATCGGGATCAGAGGTCATGTCCCGACGGGTTCATCATCGATGACCATTTTTGCCGACCGTTTACAATATGCCTAGGCATATTACAAACGGACGATGCTTACAATCTAACGCTAAATAAACGCAATATACAATTCAAAGTCTTGACTGACTTACCGACTGATAAATACACGCAGTACCAAAAAAATTTGAAATCTTGAGATTATGCCTCTACAAAGATTTTTTTATTTCCTAAATATACATTATGAATATTGTGATAATGTAGGTATGTATACAGCTCAAAGTCTTGACTAACTTATTGACTGACATATTAACGCACAATCAAAAAAACTTGAAATTTTGCACATAGATTATTCAGTGTCGGTATCCATTAAGTATTTTTGAAAATTCTACCTCAAAGGGGATTGAATAGGGGATAAAAATTTACATGAATGGCCGTTCGTTTTAAAGTTATGATCGCCGGATTTTGGGTTTAGGCTGACGATTGAAAAAAATATCTTTACATAATTAAATACAATAATAATTAAGCAATAAAATGTAACAATATAATTATACTACTTATTTACTTTTATGTATTAATATAGGGTTTTATAATTGATGTGTGTATTAATAATTTTAGTAATATTGATCGGTACTTTTGTTTTATGTTCCTCCTGAACGGCCTTTCTTACACGTAACCTTGTAGGTTGCGTGTAAGAAAGGCCGTTCATTTCACTAATACACTGCATTACCTAACCTAATGTTTAGCGTTATTCTATTATATTATTTTCTATTATTTACAAGCCGCCAATTAAACCGTTAAGAACGCGTTATAAGTTACTTAAATGATCCAGTTCAGTACTAGATATAAGTGTGTACTAGACTGCATTGTCACGCTGAATAGCTATGCTAATTAAAAAGCCAAATTCATAAAATCATAGGATTTTATGAAAATAGACATAAAAACATACAACAGATTTAATTGTCAACGAACTGATTAAATAAAGTTTTAATTATGGCGCAAGAACCAATAAAAATAATTTAAATATCTATCTAAATTGTTTTGACAAATGAACTTCTGAAATTAAATAACTTCTGAATAATTGTTTATCAAGTTCAAATAAGAAATGGCTGAAGATAAATCGCTTTTCATTAATTTACTATCCAAACTTGGTAACAAATTATTCCACAATTATTTTTGAAGGAGAACTGCTTCAATATAAGATTTTTTGTATTAATATTTACACTATAATATCATAATCAAAATATATTATTCATCTAACAGTTAGTTAGGCTATTCCATAAGTTGATTTTTGCCTATTAGCATTCTCTTTGAAGGTAACTAGGTTTTCTTATCGCGTTCCACATTTCCACGAAATGACACGCAGTAGTACTATTCCGATTTGCAACGCCACAACCGTAACAGGAAAACTTGAGAAGGGGCGGCTTTTGCATGAATATGGAGAATGTTTATGCGTTTGTTTGCACCTTACGATGCCCCAAAAGCCCCGCTCTGGGCGTCAATAACTGAAATTGGAATCGGTTTGAATTATTTTTATATGAAAAAGCTACTTGGGAGCTAGTAGTAAAGAGGTATATATGATTGAATAATTTGAAACAATAATAAAAAAAAAACTATTTGTCTTCCCATACTAATTCCATATTCAATTTAAAGCGCCATTATTTTGATATTCAATAATGCTTCAATTTCAAAAGTTCTTTATTTCACACAAAAAGTATATAATACAGATCCAGTGTAAATTAAATCCTAGAACGTAACAATTATGAGGGATTAGAACGTTTATAAAGCCGTTTCGCTTTTAAAAAACTTAAGCTAATCTTATATTGGCAATAGTACTGAGTAACATAATTTTAATATAACTTTGAGGCAAATTTCCTCGAAACTATTCAATAATGCTAACGAAGTAGGTTATACACGTGACAGCATTTAAGTATGTAACAATTTTACTCTTCCCCTTCCATCTGGCCTAGTTACCACCATTATACCTAAATCCATCGCTAGAACAACTAATTCTAAATTGTCTTGTTCCGAAATTTAGAGGTAAGAAAGCGAGTCTTTCAGTCTGTTGCGGATTCAGGGTAAAGTGCGTTTCCAACTACCCCGTCGCTATGCCCCTGACACCGTGGTGCACCTTTAACCGGGCCAGTCTCGTACCTAACATCATGCAGCACCCATGTCTACCAGGTGAGCATGTATGCAGTGGGGCAAAGCAGCCAGTGTACTATGCACGATTCCGTCTGGTAGGTAAACTTATCTAGATCAGTTATATTGATACATTTCTAATATATAGATACTGATTTCCATGTTAATATTTAGTTCATAGAAAATTTGTCTATATTACTTTTAACATATTTTTTTTCATAAAATTACTTTTGTGAAATGAAAATAATACTAATTATTTAAAAGAAAATAACACTCACGACAAAATATAACTTGAAGGTCTACCTCTAGTAAAATATAAAATTTTAAATCTTTTGTATATTCTAGGTAGGTCAGTACCTATAAAAAAAAATGTTAAATAGGTTTATGTACCAGTGTACATAAACCTATTACAACATATTTTTTGGCAATTATTACTGCTCTGTATGCTGTATCTGCATGTATACTTTATAAAGAGTCCTATTAATATGACAACACATTCTGAAATTTCAAGACATTATTATATAACAAGATCAACTCGAGAATATGCAAAGAAAATGTGTAATATCGAGAGATATCCATAATCCTATATTGCTCAGCATTATACCCGAAGAGCACGGGCGAGAATATTATGGAGGTGTAAGCTGGGGGTTGGATGCAAAACGAGTATTTCAATTCTTGAATATCTCATGCTCAGAGGGTTATAGCCACTCTTAATATATAATGTGCCTGCCCGTTATCCCAGAATAGGTGGAGTTGGTACAACATGTCTATTCTAAAGCCATGTTGTAGTTTTGCTGAAATGTTAACCTCCTTGAATACTCGGTTGTTTTGGATGGATTTGGATAAGGGGGGATGAGATTACTAATGTCACGGAAGAATGGTGAAAGTGATAGCAGCTAGAACAGTCCGGGGATACAATCCAAATATAAATAGGTTCCCGGATTAAATCGTGTTTAAAACAAAACATAGCCGAGCGAAAATTACCGGACTTCTAAGATGTCCCAAAATCTTGTATTACCGAATACAAGTGTAAGATAATAATATATAATAGCAGATGATAATTGTAAGCCGTGAGAGATCAAAAGTATAAAAGCGTTTAGAAAACACCGCGCCTCCGTCTCCTCCAGAAGAAGTTTCAACAAACATCCAGAGCCCTCCTAAATCCTCTTTATCTATGGCTAGAGGGCTGATTCCACTCGGCAGCCTCTTACTGAGAATGAAGGGAAATCTCCTACAAGATACCCTACCGCGTTGAGGGTGCAATGAAGATGTGGTGGTTGGGACTTCGACATCTCACTAAACACCCTCAAATGCCGGTTTTAGAAAGGCTCTGGGATGTTTGTTGAAACATCTTCTAGCGCCTTCCTCCGCATATTGCCTGTAGCACGATTTCCCCTTTTCAACCCAGCCAAAGGCAAAGCCTCCCGTCGTCGTCGTAGTCGCAACCCCTAGCAAAGAGGAGGTCGATTACTCGCTGTTTGGGATCCGGCATCCCGTGCACTGATTCTCCTTTCCTACCTAAATATGAGCCTTTACATGAAAATAACCGTTGGAATCTAATCCCTGCAGAAAAAGGCTCTGCGTCTTCCGGTACCTAAAACACCGGTTCACGGCAAGAGGCCACCATCCTACACGATGTCGGCATGTTGGAATGCTAATTAACAAATAGACCTTAGTCTATTTTTTACCGCTGGCCAAAAGGGGTCATGCCCAGCTAGATTCACCAGGATCCAAAGCTCAATCGAAGAACCCTGGTCCTTTTCTTCTTCTTTCTTGGTAGAAACTGTCTCTCGACCGTAAGGTAACATTGCCCTTTTAACTTAGAATGTAAGCCTTGAATATGTAATCAAACATTAGCAGCTGTTATTGTACATCAGGCGGATATTACAGACAGAAACGTTCGGTGAAAAATAACTACGATATAAAGCGCTTTGAAGCGATGAAAAAGCTTTGCACTAAGTTGCACTTTGCTCTCTGCTACTGAATGTTTACATACGATACGAACCTTTGCGAGGTTATTACGTAGATATTAACTGTTGCTATATTCTAGAGGGTGGATCTACCAAATATCTGTATAATATCTGTAAAATATCTGGCCGGAAATATTACGGATACGCTACCCGGGACTGCTCAATAGCTGCTAGTGTCACACTTCCAATTCTCCCATGATATTAGTATCTTTACCTTACCCTCTTCTTATCCATATTGTTGTCCTTCCTCTCCACACAACTTATTCCCAAGAAGGGTTTACGGACCAGGCGGTTGGTCCTAGAAACCATGCCGGTTAGAGCATTCTTACCTTACCTAGAGTGTGATAGGGGCAGGAAGATGATGATCATTAAAAGTAATAAGACTCACGTCTTATTCTTTAGAAATAGTAGCGGCTGAGGAGTGGAATATCTTGTGTGTATTCTCATAAAAAAATGCATAGGTATAAAGCAGTGGAGTGAATTGTGTCTTACGGAACGGTAGCACCTCTAAGCTTCATGATCGCGTTGAAATATGAGCTATGAAACTAAAAAGAAACAAGTACCGTATAGGTAACTTTACCTTTTAACCCATCAAGGATGCAGAAAAATAAATAATTGACCCTGCTTTATTTTTGTAAGGTGTTCAGTTTTTGTTTTGCTGTATTATATCTTATATATTATTTGTGAACCTTTTATAGACACTAAAAAAAAACCCTTGTTTTTGTGTTAATATTTAAAAAGGGATTTTATTAAAAAACGTGACAAAATAATGTACATGTATTTTTTGAGGGTTTCGTATCTCCGATGAAAAAACGGAACCCATAACAACTCATGTTATGTTTGTCTGTTTTTCATTTTAGCATGTATAGTTGTAAAGTTATTGAATGTAATACCAATACCCCATTACCCTACATATCTCTGAAACTACAAAGCCTAAAATAAAATAAATATGGAAAACTGGTCGTCACTTGCATTTTACAGACATAGATTTAAAGACATAGCAGTACTAGTTCTACTAAAATGAAATAATGATAGACTAAGTTTGTAAAATTTAAAGAATAAAAAACTAGTTATCCTTTTATTTACAACTAATTTGTAAATTGTTTGATCTGTTATTATGTCATTAAATTTAAATTAAAAAAAAAAACATATTATTAAAAACGCCGGGTCATCAGGATCCTCATACTTCACATACCATTTTTATCTCATCCTCGCCGTCTCGGGTTAGATTTTTTTTGCATGCTTGGTGTTTCTATTTAAAGGCTCTAAAAGGAATTAATGGACCTTAATTTGTTCTTTATAGTCCAATTTGCCAAACATACAATTTAAAGTTGCACATTGTAAGTGAAGCAGATGAAAATTCGATTGTTTACGTAGTAATTTACATGTTAGGAGGATTGCTTATTGCAACTGACACTGCTACCCATTTCCGTAGCGCTCCGCTTCAGCCAAACCAAAACGTTTCAATATTGGTAGCAATATTCAAAACCCCTGCCAAACGCCAGGTTTACTAACGAAACCTTTTGGAAATCCAAATCAATGTACTTTAAGAGCACCAGCGTATTCGTTTCAGCGAATTGGCAATTGCCCTTTCCTTTACAGCGCAGGTGAACATCATGAGGCTGAAATAGGAGAAGGGAGTTTGTATCTTAAGTTCTGCATAGTTCCAGTTTATTCCATTTAGTCCTAGTAGTTCGATGATTTAACTGTTTGCTATAAATATTTCAAATTGTTATACTGAATAATCTACGATGGTTTTATTCCAGATAGTCTACTTACAAATATTACGGGACATAGATACTTCATTATCTATTTGATAGATAATACTTAAATAGGCAATTCACCCTTCTCCCAGACAGTAGGTACTGTTAGTGAAGTAGGTACAGTGAAAAAAATGTTTATTATTTAAAAAAATATTAATCAAGACAATGGAGGAAGTCTTTTGCCTATTGGTCTATTGAAAAAAAGAGTCAAGAGATAGGAAAAAGACATTAAAACATCTGTAGGAATAACATGGTAGAGAGTGGCACAGGACCACAACCACTGGAAAGTTCATGAAAGCCTTTACTGGAAAGCAAAACAATCTTAAATGAAATCATTGTAAATAATTGGCATTAGTTAGGTAATAAGTATTCAATGTAGATTAATAATTATATTTTATTTCAGGCAACAATAGAAAAAAATGTAGATCTTATTCTAACTTAGCCTACGGCCCATTGTAATATATACCTTAAAAAACGAACATACGTATTAAATATACTACCTATTATTTATCGGCGTTATGCGTATGACACGTTACGAGTTTTAAACGTTTACCGTATGAGTTGTAAAGCTCTTCGTGAAAAGGCTTTTCTGAGGAAGTACCTAATACCATTATACCATTCTCGGTCATCAAGCAGCATTGCTGTGTTCCGGTTTGAAGGGTATGGTTAACACATATGTGCCTCAGTTGACGGGCGCAATGCAGTGCCGCGTATGTCTATCTTTGAGAATATGACCTACGCAGTAAAACTTTGTTATAAGTAGGTTGTATTTAACAGCAGGATTGCTTGCTTGTCAAGTCACCAAGTGATATAAACAAAAGTTTATCTTGAAGTTCAAAGTCAAAGTCAAAGTCAAAATTTCTTTATTCATCAAGATTTTTTAGGATCATTTTGAAACGTCAAATTTACCGCCTGTTCGGAATCGCGACCAGCACACAAGGAGAAAGGCAAGAACCTCGGGCCGGTTAATTTTTTTGATGATCCATTCAACATTTAGATACACAATTTGTTATTATATTCTAAGTAGATACATCAAAAACCTAAATACTTAATCTTAAAACATTTGTTATTATCTATCTACCTAATGGGCAATTTGTGAACATTGAGAAATCACCATTTTGCTGTTCAAGTTCAAGTTCAAGATAACTGAGAGAAAAGTTATTGTGTTCATCAAACATCTAACTAATACCTAACTACAATATATTTCAAATAGTATGTCTATAAAATCATATTGGTTAATTGAACAAACTATATTCGAATTATAAAATATTGTTGTTTAAAAACTTAACCTTAAAAATAAAGGTCCTTTTAAGGTACACAAAAGTCTTTGTAAGAACTAAGTTCAGTAAACCTATGAATTAAACTTCTGTTTTACTAATACTGTGCTCATAAGTTAGCGATGGATAATCAATAGCTGGGCACCTACTCTTCTCTAGAATAGAACATGGTTTTAACTACCATTAGCCAAGGTTGGTTAAGAGACTACGTGGAACAGAGAAAGTAAACAGAGAAGGCAGTAACAAAACAGCATTTCAACATTTCAAAGGCTTACCGAAAAGCTTCCAGGCTATCAAGGGTATACAGGGTATATTTTTTATCCAAATATGTGGTTATAAAATCGGAATTCGGTTATAAATAACATAAATTATGATGTCGTGACGGTTGCGGCTCAAGAATCGACCCCTCCAACTCATGGGAGATGTCGTAAAATCTATCTAAGGATATCGTAAAAGCCGATAAAGGGATTTAACCAGAAATAACCTTTACAGCGATCACCTATCCATCTGCCAAATAATCATTATTGTTTATTTGTCTCTTAAAAACAAACTGGTTGAAACTAACTAACATTTAAGTTCGTATAAATTAAGTAGTTAGGTACGCATAAGAGAAATAATGATAGGAGTATTATAATTAAAACAGAGAAAGGTACCTTATTGAGATAGTGTTAACTGGTAGTGAAGTTAACCTGTTATGGAAGAGACTGGTGCCTGAAATAGGTTAGTTCCTGTACTACAGGAAACCAGTGCCAACACACCGCAGATTCACTAAATACCTCAGGCAACCAAATAACACCAATAAAGAAGAAAAGAGAGAAAACAAAGACTTAAGAAAAATTACTATTTTTAAAATTTTTGTTTATTTTATTTACCTATTGTTTCAACACTTACAAAAAAAGAATTATATACTATAGCTTAAATAAACCACGAAGGTTTGAGCCATTGTAATGATTATCTGCATCAGTTAAACATTAAATTGGTCGCAAAAAAAAAAAAAAATGTGGGTAAGTAGTAAATATAAATGCTAATAGGTATTTAAAAATAACATGAAATAAATAAAACTACTTTACAGATAATCTAGCTAGTAATATCTAGTATGTTTCGTAATATAATAAAATAAAATAAACTTTAACAGGGTAGGTACTTAAGTATATAAATTTTAACTATGTAACTATATAATTTTCAATATTTCTGAGACAGAATGACTTTAGTTTACACTTATTATTTTTCTTTGTTATGCTGCTTATAACATCAATTGGTAAGTCATTCAAAAGCCGGGGAACTTAAATTTTATTTAAATTAGGTATGTTTGTGTATAGTGTTTTAGTGTTGATTGTATAGGATGGGTGTTTGTAAGTATAGATTTAGTGTTGACCATAAATTGTGTGAACCAATGAATGCATATTTATTTATGGACTTGAGACTAGGGACAGAAGAAATTGACTCACGACATAATACTCGTCGAGGATTCACCTCGAAGACGAATTAATTTAAAAAACAAATTAAAATCAATCAAATAAAAATCTCACAATTTTGAATACGAAGGAACGTTGAATATTACGCGAATTAAGACGCGAGTGATGCCGCGGGCAGAAGCTTGTTCATCATAAATTTAAGTTAACTTATGGGGATCAGAAGATACTCTGTATCGTCATAAGTGAGGGTTTTAAGCCATTCTGTGACATTTTTTTTACACTTTGTTTTAGTGAGAGGATAGATAGAGAGGGTAATATTTAGTTTTTTGTAAAGAAAGGGCCCAAAAAAGCCAAAGAAATTATTTGTAAACATTGTACGAGCCTGATTTGTCGAGCAGACCTTACCCATTCTTCTTCTTACCCTGGCTAACACAGGATCATATTCAAGAAGGGAATGAGTTCTAAGAACAACTTGAAGTATGAAAGACTGATATCTGTTTATCGACCGTTGCGATGAGAATCGACAATTCAAATGCATACGTCATGAACGACACTTAGACTACAGTTTCACCAAAGAAGTTAAAAACTTTCAACATTAAAAAGTTACTTAAAACACGATACCATCATCACCTACGTTTACTTTCACTGCTTTACAAACCATTTATTTATTAGTACCGTGATCCAAACTTTAGCTGCAGACTGCAAAGTTCGGACTCTTGCTTGCATCCGCAAGCAAGAGTCCGAGCTTAATACAATATACATATAATATTATATACTTTATTTACTATTCGATTGTACGTGGGGTTAGTTGTTGTTAGGGTTCCGTACCCAGAGAGTGCCAACGGGGCTATAGACAATATGTAATATTATTTGCTGTATTTACTATTAGTCGAGGAATATATCATTTACTGTATTTACTATTAGATTGCACGTGGTTGTTTTGAGGTTCCGTACCCAAAGGGTGACAACGAGACCCCTCTGATCTTCTGCTGTCCGTTCGTCCATTTGTCTATCAGTGGGCAATTGTGATAGAGAGAAGACAGGCGATTGGGACCGCTGCCAATATGGACCGCGGTCCCAATCGTCTTCGATCGATTAATTAACATAATCAAAATGTGTTTCTATTGCCGCTATAACTACAAATAGTATAAGATAAGTTATACTCGTAATATTCCTTACCCATGTCTGTTTTCTCACGAGAGTACAATCTTGGAGTATATAAGTCAATAGTATATAGGTTCGTTTTAGACAATCTTAGGCCACATTTATACTTGTTCTTCAAGTAAGCTGGTGCTCAAACGCTTAGCTATTACCAATAAAAAAAAATATGACAGCAAAAAACTATTTTTTTTTTCTGTAGATTTTGTTCGGAATCCTAGGGGTGAGTGTACACTTGGCTAGTTTATTTTAAGTCCAACAGACTTGTTTAAAGTTGGTATTATCGTTCTGCTTGTTGTTTGGTCGTTTTCACGAAGGTTCACGTGCTAATAAACTGCCGTTGTTCTGACTGTGAATTATTGAGAGGATATATTGTAGGATACCTCACGAACAAACGTTTTGTTTCCAGTACTCGTAAAACTTCGTAGTTTACTGTATAAGATTGCTCTGGTAGACGCGACTGAAGAATCGGACGCTTCAATCTTCGGCCTTATCATACTTGAACGTACTTGAAAATCAGGTGAGATGAAGGCCAAGCCTCCCCTTCGTTCATATAAAAAAAATATAGGTATTTATAAAATGATGTGTCCATACACACAACCATATGCTATATGAATATGCATACATATCATGGAAGATTTCCACATCGTCGACATTTACAAAACAACCGAAAAACGTTGTCCACTCAACAATAAAATATAGATACCACTCGTACACCAATATTTTATGTCCACGATCGCTGAATTCAGATATTACAATATTTTATTGAAAGTGAATTATTGAATATGCAATTATTATGCAAAATGGATAAACGTATTTATCTGTTTTTGACAGGACAATGCTTTATTATTGATCGAGTGAGCAAAGCGAACGAGATCTCCGAGTTAAGTTGGGAAATCCCGTACTGTATGTATAACTGAATGTATGTATTTATGTATGTATGTGGCAATGTTTGTTACGCCATAACTCTTGAAGGGATTATGTGATTTTTATGAAATTTCAATTGTAATTTTAACAATTTATTTAATAACGTAAATAGAAATTGTTGCGGGGAGTTTTTGATAAGTGGGGTAGTTTTTGAGATATTGGGGTGAAAAGAAATAAAATAATTAAAACCCATAAAGTGAGACCAGAAGATTTTTGGCTTGTTTCATTTGAAAGAGTATCTATCGGCTGCTAATTCATAGGATATATATTTTACTTCTCAAGGGTCGTTTTTGTAACAAGGTGTGTTTTTATTTGCTTGTTAAGAGAGTAAATAGCTTGGTATGGTCTTGTTGGATATAACGTAAGAGGGGATTGACTTCACATTTTTTTTTATTTGATTAAACCATGCATTTACGTTAGGGTTGCAAAAGGGGTAAGTGAAGTCTTGGAAATGTGTGGAAACGTGAAATCTCATATGAAATGTAAATGTAATACTTTTGAAATCTGCAGTCTCACTGCAGATTACAAAAGTATTTAATTTTTGCTCTCATTAGAGGTGGTTTTTAAGATGAAGGGGTGAAGGATAATCATCAGATCTTGCAAGATAAGAGAGTGTATTCGGAATCTTATTAAAAATGGTATATTTATTTTTTGTTATTCAGTCAATAGTGTTTCCAAACCGTGGGTGTCGATAAAATCCAATAATTACTTTTGGGGTGTCATGCAAGGGGTTTGACTGCGCATATCCCACATCAACATTACATTATTGTCTACCATAATGTGAAACTTTTAATAAAAAGGGTTGACCATAATCACCACGCTTGGTAAACAGATTGGTGCTCGCAGTTAAAGTTTTCTTTACACATATAAAAAGCTGCTGCCTTTTAGGTGCTTTTAGGCCCTTTGACTTTACGATACCCGTGGGTAATTTTTTAAACCACGACTACTAAGGCAACGGTTTTGAGAAAACATTAAAAAACAACATCAATTTCATTTAATCTTAGTCAGGGTTAAAAAAAACTTTCTTGCAGCGCAGAGCTCGGACTGACAACACGTCCACAGAGGGCTAGTCAGTTAGTAGCAAGACTATTTCCTGAGGATGCCTCGTGTAGAGGCGAAACACGTGTCGATTTGATTTTTTCAGAGAGATTTGGCGGATTTATTACTAAATATTTTTTCTGTTTTCAGATTTTATTTTGAAATATGGATTTCCGCAAAATAACGCCTGAATCAATTAGCTATCTTAGTCAGGGTTGACTTATTGGTTTCCACCCAACAACTATGACGTACGGTCGCTGGTTTGGTGCTTTGCTCTCAGTATAGCTTTGTGTATAATGAAAGTTAGCAACGAGAGAGAGCCTCGAACACTCAGGTGAATGAAGAGAGTTTGTGGAAAAGAGTGTTTAAGTAAGGTTTAGTCAAAGCACACTTTTTTGTGCTTGCAAAATAATTGCGATTAAAAATCTGAGAACTCTGAGAAAAAACTTATTTATTTGTGATCTTTGAACTATTTCAATTTGAATATTTTTGTAGTCCCAGCTGACCAGTTAAAATATTTATCAAAAGAAAAGTGAAAAAAATGTATAACCTTCGAGAAATTACATCTGTTTACCGTTTAATAAAATAAAATAAAAATAAAATCGGTTTTATTTCAGGCATAGTACCCATATCACAAAATTACAAAATATAAAACTCAAAAAATCACAATTTTTATAATATAAACAAAATATAAATACTCAAGTATTTAGACACCTAACCACTTAAAGTAGATACCCGAGTAACTTTTTCTTCTCGGCCAAGTGTGCCGAAGTCCAATACTTAAAGATTGGATTAGCCAGATTTTCCAAAGTGCTTAGAACGTGGTTCATTTGAAGATCACCTACTGATGTCTTGCATCTATTATGTTACAGATGATGAATAATGAGATCGATTTCTTGTCATGTTTATGTGAACCCACTTGATTTTCACTTTCATTTTAATATTATTTGTTTTATATACCTATCGTCTACCTTATCTGTTTACATTTATATCTATTTGCTTTTGTAACTATCTATGATAAATTGACCTTCTTTTATGTATCATATTTATATGTTGTATATTAAATCATAATTTATTGTATATACTTAGCTGTAAGTTTTCTTAAAAATGTAAAAATAAAATAAAATGCCTAGCTAATCATTTTAGCTCAGATACGTCCACTGCAGAACATAGGCCTCCCCTAACCGACTCCACAAAAAGTAACCAGAAGCGTCTCCATCCATTGACTCCCCACGACCGCCACAATGTCAAAAGACTAAATAATTACCCGCTATATATTACCAGAGTAACATTTTCTTTGTCATTCCTTATGGAAATGATAAATAATTCATCATTCGGCCTTACTTAGTCTAAGTATACCATATATAACGGCCCTTCTGTGGATGCGACGTAAAATACAGCGAAGGTAATCCTATCCATTCGTGATTTATTCCGAAAGAGGGTCACTGGGAAATTTCATAAGCAATGTATCATCGTTTATATGCAGAACTATTAAAAAGTAAGGCATGCTGACTTATGTTGTAAACTCTAAGGAGCTATGTGGCCAAGTGGGTAAGGGCCCGACTTTCGATCCGGAGATTGTGGGTTCAAATCCAGTCGGGCACGAATGACTTATCTGGCTTTTGGGAAGTTTATGTGCGTATTTGAGACTTGCACAAACTCAGTGAAGGTCAAATCTTGAGGAAAGCATGTCCCTAGGATAAAGATAAATTTATGTCATAATAAATTGGCACGAATTCTTTGAACCGTAATCATAAATACGTACTACATTTCTTTTTTATGCAGCTAGGAGACGGAAAGAGCAAGTAGTCCAGCTAGTGTGAAGTGCATCTCTTGCTTATAACAATGCTTTACTGCGTAGGCCATACACATAAATAGCCTACATGGCACTGCATTGCGCCCGTCAACATGAGGCATGAAGGTGTTAAGCCTCGCGTGCCTGTAATTTCACCGGATACCATAACATTCAAACCGGAACACGGCAACGCTGCTTGGCGGCTGAAATAGGTATGGTGGTAGTACTTCCTCGGGCGATCCCTTTGGAAAGGAGCTCTAATATATGTACATACCTACCCAGTAACGGGTATTTTCCCTTTTGTTTTGTTTTGTTTATAAATATGAAGTAATATGGTTACAAAATCGTACCCTCCGCGCTAGATTTAACGTGTTACAGCAGGATCAAAAATCCGAATGACGTGTGTCAATGGATTAGTGTTCCGCTAAACGGCAATGGGCTTGCAACAACTTGTCACGTAGTAGGTAGACCTATTCAATACTTGACAGTACACGACTGGATTTGAAGCTACAACCTCCAAGTGAGTACCATGTGGTTAAGGCCTCTACAGGCGATTAATGCAAGAATAATAGGCGTGTGATCGCAGAACTATAAATAATCTCATCATTTCATACTATGTTAAAAATTTATTATCTACGACTTTACACAAGCCCAACCACCAATCACGGATGAAGAAAGAAGCAGAAAGGAAGGAATTTAAGAAATTATGACGAAATCATTATAAATGAAAATGAAAAATGTATTGGAAATTTATTTACTGGAACATATTATTATGCGTTACAATAAAGTCTTATAGGTTAATAATGTCCATAGCATATCTTACCACAATTGTTGGTATGCAAATTTTAGTTGTAGTCTTACTATGGTTGTATAAATATTAATAAATATGTTTTTTACAACTTGGAGACAGACCAAGCAAGCGGCCTATCAGCTGCGTCCTCGGGCGGTCGTGGATAGCACTGCCCGTCAACTTGAGGCTTAAAAATGTGCCTCGTGTGCCCGTAATTTCACCAGTAACTATACATCATACAGTATTACATATGTATGTATGGTTGCTGTTATAAGTATAGTTAATTTTGCTCGATATTCTATGTTTTAGATGTGCGTGCAATTATTTATGTTGCAAGATCAGAACTATACAATCTTTGTTGAACTATAATTGTATTGTGGTTGTGATGTATTTTGTGCGTTTAAATAAATAAATAAATAAACGCTACCGTCTGGTACTGGTCTGGAACAGTTAAGTTACCTATAGGCCGTATGTAACGGTCCTCAGGTAATCTGACTGATTCCTTTGTACATAGTTAGTTTAATTGTACTTTTTATTGAATTAATGATAGTTTAAGTTACAGTAAATAAATAAATATATGTGTGCTGGAAGCTAATATACACCGGAACGTCTCTCGAGTTGGTAAGGTACCGTAGAACACGACATTTTGAAATTAATACCATGACTTTCAAACGTTTCTATATTAACCGGCAAATTGTCGCAATCACCTCCATAATTGCGTAAGGTTATAACGATCTACGGTGCGGAAATAAATTAGCTATCAGGGGAAAATGAGATTGCATGTACTCAGGCTGTTGCTTTTGCCCGGGGCCTTTATTGGGAGAACTTGTTTACAACCAGACATGACATCCTAATAACACCGTATAGAAATATTATCATTGATACATTGTAATACAGAAACTTTATTTCTACTTTTTTTTATTGTACTACGGGGAAGCGCTTGGCCTTCATCTCACTTGCTAACAAGTTAAAATAAGGCCGAAGGTGGAGGCGCACTTAACCTGGAATCCTCAACAAACTGAGGAACTGGCTACCTTACCTCTAAATGCCGGAACACAACAATTTTAGATTTGTTATTATAGCGACAGAATTAGGTAAGATGTGGCCAGCCAGGCAGACTTAAACAAAGTCCTACCACCAACCAAACCGAGCACAATATTGAACTCCCCCTGGAGATCGAACCCGGGACCTCTGGATCTGAAATCGCTGGGTTGAACCACTACCACAAAGGCGGTTACTTAACACGTAAGCCGACTATGAGATTATATACCTCAGAGGCTTCATCTTACCACTAGTGTTGTGATCATTCAGCCGTAACAGTTAGCAAAAACCACCGACTGTTACCCGGGGACAACTTAGAGTAGATCAACATCCAAACCAATTGACTGTCCTTAATGTGGCACATACGATGAAACTACAGATGAAAACTTGCTGCGGATGATGATGTTCTGTGTGCACTGCGCTAGCATTGAATGTAAGTATAATCTCTTTGGCGTCTCATTCTGAAAGCTTACCGATAAAATCATTGTTTAGATTCAAACCAACGATCATAAGGTTGAAAGTCGCAGCTCATCACCGCTTTTGAAAGAGATGTAAATTATTTACCGTACTAAAAGGCACTGCGGTAGAGCTTACGCAAAACGCATCGAACGTTTTGCCCCTTTTGTGTAGAGTTCGGTTTGCTTTTGAATTGGAAAATCGTTTACAGCGCTGTAGTTAAACTTTTTAACTTGTTTTTACCTGGAGTTTATTCATTGTGATGCTGGCAGCTCTGTGGAATAATGCGGTTTGAATTCTCGTTCGATAATCGGACGCCGAACAATTTATTAGTCCTAGTGAAACGCCCCGGATTTTTTTCCTAGTATCCCGTGGTAATCGCAGTACCACCTACCAGGGTTCAATTGTGGATCCATGTAAAAACACATAAAAAACATGTGTGTGTGTGTGTACTTATTTACTTTAAGAGCAGTAGAGCCCCTTGTGAAAGGCCTCGTCCGGGGAAGTACTACCGTGGAACCTATTTCAGCCGCCAAGCAGCATTGCTGTTCCAGTTTGAAAGGTATGGTTGCCGCCAGGTTTAAAACCTTTATGCCTCAAGTAGACGGGCACAATGCAGTGCTGTGTAGGCTATGTTCTTAGTGGATTTGATCTACATAGTAAGGCATTGTTATAGGCAATATAGCACTTATCATCAGGTGAGCTACTTGTTTGTTCCGTCTCCAAGTTATTTAAAAATAGTCAGAAGCTGTACTTCTTTAACAAAAAACAAATAAGTAATCATGTAATATTCATTATACACAATATATTGAAATAAAAAAGAATACATAACGGCTGTTAACCTCAAATTGCTCACATTCAAATGATTAAATTATAAAAAAAAACTTATATAATGAATACTCGAACTCGAAAATACGAATGCACAATTTATATTAAATAGTATATAGTGTTGTATTGTATGATAAGTATGTATTTACAAAAAAAAATATGTATTCAATCCATAAACTAGTTCCCATATTACAAGCTATGCTTAGTTTGGGGCTAGATGGCGTTGTGAAAATTAATGTCCTGTAATATTTATTTATTATTTATTTATTTATATTTATGTTTTAATAGTATTTATATATCCACTGATATAAAACACATATTACGTTGCATATATATTTGAATAACCACTACATTACTGTTATACTCTTAGAACTACTTGAATACGGTTCTCACGAAAACTTGAGACACAATTACCAACCAACTTCATGGTGTCGCTTTTAGGGGTCCGTGAGCGCACGCATCGTAAAAAAACACTCTAATATATTTTACCAAACGCGCCAAAAGAAGTGGGATATTCGAGATTTGGTGCTCGGTATATCGTGGACTGCGAAGGACACAGATGCACAAATGCACATTACAGCTTAAGGTCAAGGAAACTTATCTACTATTTGTCACCGTAAAAAAGCTGGTCATATCATAGGTAGAGATGACGCGGTACATCCCCAAGGTCCCCAACCAGATGGTCTGACCAGCTCAGTCGAGGACACTACATTTTACGATGTGGTGCAGATGGCTACAAAGAGTCGCTGGTAACAGTTCGCCCAGGCCTGACAGCCATTTTAATATTCAATAATAGAGTACCACAGAGCGATGCTCCCAGCTTTTTATTGATTTATTTTCTAACGCACATTATACATCATAATTGTAATATAATTAAGAGAAAAAACGATATTCCCTTGTGCACCATCCTTATAAACTCACAGATTCAGCTTTCCATCAAGCGCAAAAACTCTTCAAACAACCAACGAAATGCGAGAAGGCTAATAAAAATCGAGCGCATAAGTAAACAAATTTAAGTAAACCGAAACTGGGGTCCTAAACCCATTTAAGGATCTTTGAGCTTCGACGGAAAAAGTTTCTTAATAATTCCGTTCTAAGTAAAAAAGTAAGCAAACTGAGTAAAGAAGGCAATCAAAAGTTGCGTAAACAACTTTTGACGCTTACGTGGAGAGAGAGCCCTTAGCACGGGTTAGGGGACGTGTCGCCTCTCGAAATATGGGCCGGGGTTGACAGGTTTACTTTTAAAATCACCCATAGGTAGATTTATTCGCAACAGACCGTATATTACTAACCTACCAGCCAGGCTGTGCACCTAGTTGGTCGGTGCGGGCCAGTAGGTATTAACTTACTTAACCACCTTTTAACCGCCTCTGTGTTCAAGTGGTTCATCAACCGTAGTCAGATCCAGAGGTCCCGGGTTCGATCCCCAGGGGAAGTACAATATTGTACTCGGTTTGGTTGATAGGACTTTGTTTAGGTCCGCCTGGCTAGCTACCACCATCATACCTAATTCTGTCGCCATAATAACAATGAATAAATTGCTGTGTTCCGGCATTTAGAGGTAAGGTAGCCAGTTCCTCAGTTTATTTAGGATATGCGCTTTTTTCGGCATTATCATAACTTGAAAAATCTGGTAGGTTAAAAAAGGAACTTCCCTTCGTACGATAAAAAAATCAAAATAAGTAGGAGGCAATAAAGTCACTATTAACTGGTACAACGTGGGTAAGACTTGTCTGTGAGAGATATTATTTAATTAAATATCATGTGGCTTCAAACAGACTGAACGTTTTATCTTGAAGTTGAATCTACCAGATATATATATTGGGGTGTTGTATCATATAGTACGTATGTATTTACAAAAAGTATTTGAGTATTCTATCCGTAATCTAGTTCCCATATTACAAGCTATGCTTAGTTTGGGGCTAAATGGCGAAGTGTAAAATTAATGTCCAGTAAATAAAAAAACTCTTCCTATTTCACAGACACCGATATCAGGGTGGCAGCCCTTTTCAAGGAACACTACTCTTGATGTTGGTATCTTATGAATCTTAAAGATCAGCATGCTAGGGGCACAGTAAAATATCTGTATGATGTTATGTTAAATCTTCTGTACCTTCGAGCCCTGAGGCGAACAGGCGCTTACATAAATGTGTTACGAGCGACGTTTCGGTGCAAATACGTGTTTTTTGTTTCAATAAAAATATGTTTATTTACCCACAGTGAAATGGCTTACGCGGATTTGGCGCTACGGATCAAACGTTAAAGGTAAAATGGTGTCTATTACGTAGTGTCAGTTTAAACAAAGAACAATGTGAAATATAAATCGGCACCTATTTTTTTTAGGTAGGTAATATTTTTTTAATTTGGTCAGCAAGAATATTCTACTGAAATGTTATTTTGTCAGCATATAAATGATGGTGGAATACTTGTTAGGTTTTTTTACACCCAGAAACAGCTTGCTTTTTCAATTGACTTTGTTTGCTGACAAAAAAAATGGAGCTGACCAAAACCGTGTTATCTGGCTGAACATTTAAATCAAAGTTTTGATTTATTTTTGATTATTTGCTACAAAAATGACCCATGCTCTTTTGAGCCAGAAACTTGCGTAGGCAAAGATAAAGTTTCGATTTGTATATATTTTGCATATCAGAGTCGAATTATAGTTGGGCAAAATTCGTTAGTGTGGTTCAAAAATATATTACAACAAACAATATTAGATACGTACTCGTATTTCGTCTTTTTTTTTATAATACGACGGGGAAACGCTTGGCCTTAATCTCACCTGCTTTCAAGCTATGATAAGGCCGAAGGTGGAAGCGCATTTCATCAGACACCCTTAACAGTGAGTAACTGACTATCTTACCTCTAAATGCCAGATTACAACAATATAGAAGTTGGTATACGACAGACGTAGGCAAAATGGTGGTAGCTAGCCAGGTGACCTTGAACAATGTCCTACCATCAACTAAACCAAGCAGATAATTGTACTCCCATGGGACTTGATGGGATTGAACCCCTAGCCTAGACTAAAGAAGCGGTTAATTTAATATTACGTTCATATTAATATAACGATAACTTCCTATTATATTTTCTATCGCCTATATTAGGGTAAAACCAGGATAGATGCCCCACTTTTTGAGAGAGCCTCGTAATTTTAAAACTATTAATTTATCATAAACAACTCCTATGAATATAGCTAGTTTAATCTTTGATCTTGCATTACGAGCTGTCTTTGTTAACGTAAAAATTACTGATTGTGCAAAACTTGAGTTTTCGCAGAACCATTTTTTTGAGGATAGTTGCCTATATATATGGTTAGATGCCCCACTATGAAAATGCTATGGGGGATAGATGCCCGTGGTGTAGAATAGATGCCCTATATAATAATCAAATGTAAAATACAATTTAAATTGTTTTATTTGAGCATATAGAATATTAATAATTAAACATAAGCCAAATGCTTTCAACAAAAAATCAACATTTAAGTTCTAGCATCACTACCTAATTATTTAAAATCTTAAAAAAGTCAACGGTTATCATTAAAATGTATTCTAACATATTTAGGTTGAGCTGGAATGTGCTTTAAGTTTCCCACATCCTGAACAATAGTTTCTGAAAATTGTAATCATTGAATCCAGTCGGATGTTGACTTCGTATTATTGTTATCATCAAAGCATTCTATGCAGTAATTTTCATTTGTATCATCAGTGCTTATTATTTTGTCTTTCTTAGTTTTATTTACTGGCAAGCCTTTTGTTTCCTTTCCTTTCGTTTTATAGTAGTTTTTTGGTGAGATTTCTTCATTTTCGGTGTTTGAACTGTAAATAATATGTCTTTTTCGTAATCCTCGATCCTCATTCTTTTTCTTTGGTAGTTTCAGTCTTGTTCTTCTTTTCTAATTTAGCTGTTTCTTGTTTTTTCTTCCTTTCAGCAATATCCTTCTTTTTCTTGATTTTTTCTATTGAATTCAGTATGTCTGTTGATTGCTTGGCCCTCTTAGCCATGGTCAAAGGTATTTGTGGTATTGGTGAAGCTTCAATTAGAAATTTCGAAGGTGTTTCCTTTTCTACTATGCTATCAAGAATCTGTGCACGTGTATCATCGCCAATATCAACAACGCTTATATCCTTAATCGCTTGTATTTACAGGTAAAACCTCAGGATCTAGCAAAAGACTAGATATCATCACTAAGATTCTTGATTCATAGAGATATGTTGTTAAAATTACTTTCCTTATGTCAACTGTGATTTGTTTTTAACAGCATAACGCCTTCGTAATGTTCGGGATGAGTTCCCAAACTTTCTGGATATTTCACGATAAGTTTTTTTTGTATATATTTCATCGAAAGCTATCTGTAATTGTTCTTTAGTCCAAGAAATTGCTCGAGCACGTACTCCTTTCTTTTGTAGTTTCGTAGCATGGTTCACCTACAATCAGAAGGTATTGAATAAAAATATGTAGGAACCTACCCAGCCTACACATAAGATTATTAACACAATATGATATTTCCAATATACAATATGTTTCTACAAACACATTGTCAATGTATAGAGCTCAGGGGGATAGATGCCCCTAAGGGCACCTATACCGCGAAAAATTGAGGCGACTATCCTTTTTTATACGGATAGATGCCTTTCTAATTTAAAAGTAACCTAAATATCATAGAGCGCTTATTGTAACCTAGATGTATACTCAATGTACCAGTGTATTAACGTAAGAAAAATAGAACAAAATTTATGACTTCTTATAAAGTTATGCAACAGTTAATACTCACGTCTGAAACTTTGACGCGTTCTCTGCGTTCACTGCGGAGAAGATCGCACGCACAAGCAAAACGCATCTATTCTGCATAACGGCCTGCGGGGGACTGAGGTGTGTGGCGCGTACGCTCTTTATTTAACCAATTAAATATTTGATACTATTTCGGGAAGTTTGTATTTTTGCAAACGAGGCACCTATCCCACTGCGGCATCTATCCCGGTTTTACCCTATAAGTGAAATTACAAGTACCTCATTATTTCCAGTAACCTGTTAACAACGGATCGCTGCATGTATGAAGGGAACGGTGAAAAATAAATTGGCAGAATCACATGAGAAATGCTTAGATAATGCTTATCCCGGGAACATCCTCAGATTGCGAAAGTTTGTTTGGATTTTACGTGCGATCCTTGCTACTCCTTCACGACAAAACTACTTTATGTTTTTTATATTTATTATTATATATATTATTTATATTTTTATTTTATTGAGTTGCAACTTTGCACATATGTTGAGACTGAGACCAGGATATTAAATACTTTTTAATCACATAAATGAAATCCTGTGGGATGGGAAATGGGACGCCAACATTTTTGAAAGTGTATCTGTTTGTTAATTTGTCACCTTTTCATAACTCTATATCGGGTCCTTCGGGACGGGGGCCTAGAGAATCGGGGTACTCAAGGAATAACCCAACAGTTTAACGGAATTTAATGAAATTTGACATAGATGAAGTGTATGTCGTAGAAAACCACATAGGCTAGTTTTAACATATATGCAAAGCCACGTGCAAAAGTATATGATATAATTATATAAGACCATGACATAATTCTTCAGATGAAAACAAGATACACCTATTACTCCAGTCGGCTCATTACGACAACTAAAAGCCTGAAACGATTCACGAGCCTCGTATAAAAGAGATGTGATATAAAAACGTTGCGGTTATTTGTCTGTATCTTACTCCCACATAAACATGGACTGACTCGGCCCCGAGAATTTGTTGAAGGTGGATACGACTTCACTAGTTTCCAACTGAACTTCGGACGGTAGAAAACTATCGAGTGGAAAGGTCTTTGATAGGTAAGTTTGTGCGGGGAAGTACGAAAATACAAGTTGGGAGATAAGTATTTGCCTTAGAAAGGAAGGGTTGATATTTTGATTAGCGTAGTGATTATTGAAACCTACCAATTGAATAAAGGCTTTTTTATGATAGGAACACTTGCCTTTAATCTATTTTAACTTAGCTGTGGCCGCAACTTTGCCTGTGTAAATAAATCCGGTAGATACAAAAAATGAATTCACTAGACAGTTTTCATAGTCTTGCAAAATAGCTTATAGGTATTTTAACGTTTTTTTTTTGTAAATAACGAGGAAACGCATTGGCCTTTATATCACCTGTTGTTAGACAGACTTGGGTACCTTAACGAAATTCTACCAACCATCTTCGTTGGTAGAATTTTGTTAAGTTCGCCTAGCTGACTTAACAAAGTCCTACCACCAACCAAAGATTATCTCCTATATCCATACATACAAACCCTTTTGAATATAGTGAAGATGAATGTTGACAAATTATATTTCACCAGCCTTTGTTACTATAGACCGGAAATGAAACAAAGGCTACTCCCATCATCCAAGTTTCCATACGATGAGAATGGGAAGCCATACATAACAGAATCGCTTTTGTTGCTCTTTCACGCAAATCAGTCAATGGATTGAGCTGAAGCTTTGCAAAGATTTTGGTCCAGGAAAAACATATAAGCTACTTTATCCGGTAACCACGCGGACAAAGTCACAAGCCACTTTCAACTGCCACAGTGGACCCTCCTTTCTTCCGGGAGTTATTGTGCCATTCCACATACCAAGTGTCAAACAAGTGTCAGTGTCAAATTAGAACAATGGTGATCCTCGTCACACTTTTGAGGGCATCTCTTATCCTACTTATCTCTTATACTTCTTATCTTAGTAATGTGTTCAGACTATGAAGTGGAGTGAAGAAGCAATCGAGGCTCGCAAGCTAACAGATTTAGATGCACTTGAGAGAAGGAGTAGGAAACCCTAACTATTTATATAAGAATTACCTTTCAAATTTACAAATAGATATCCCAAATAAAACACGTTTAGAGACTCTGTGAGTCTCACCAAACTATTATGAATCTAATATACAAAGTGCTAAAAAAAATGGTAGATGCCGTTTCCACTTTTAGTTAGAAACATTGAATAAATAAATAGCATCTCTAAGAGAGCTTTTTAAAGTCTTGCTAAATGGATAACATAAATCAATCAGATTAATTGAATGTTACAATGTAAGAAAAACACGAATTACTAATTAATGGTATACCCATTACTTTTTCACACTAGGCTTCGTTACCAAAGCTACTAACATGATTATATAAATATAAATAAGCAAAACACCAAAATTAAATGTTTAATTAACTACTTGCATATATTATCTGTACCTAATTTGAAACAAGTACAATTTACACGTGAATATACGATTTAAGACATTTATTCTCATAAGATTACAAAAATCACTTACAGAGAATATAAAACTAGGTAGGGCTAAATTAAATTAAGTATTAATTTTAGTAAAGTATAAGCAATGAAGGGAGTGCCATAACAGGTAGGTAGGAAAATACATTCATGAAAATAAAATATAACTAGAATATAAATCAGTAAAATAGTAGTGTAGGTTCTCTGGGTACTACCCAAGAATTTTATACAAAACATTTTTAGTTTCGTAAATGGGTATGTAGGCAGACTGATTATTTGTTTAATTAGTAGTTACATAGTAAGTAGGTTGATATTAGACCAAACAGTAGATGCAACTAAACAATACCTAACAATAGTAGGCAGATTTAAATGTTTTAAATGTTTTTATGTGTCAGCTTCGCGAACATACGAAGGGAGGTGAGTGGATTATGCACTGAAAACGATACCACCTAGGTACAAGTAGATAGGTACCAGAATAAGCTGTCCAAAATAGGGTAACAAGGTAGGTACCTAGGTATTTAAATATTTAAGTGAGTATAGGTAGATTATTCGCGTACCTACCTCAGTGTAAATATAAAAAGTTTGTTCCTTCTACATAAGCAGATAGATTATCCCGTTTATTTCTACTTTTATTTAGTATGGGAAGGTAGATTTTGTATTGTAGCGTGTTACTGTGCATTGCATCGCAGTCCCGCTGCCGAAGTGTTTTTTAAGGGAAATAACATAGTGCGACGATTCCAAGTGCAAACACTTGAAATAAAAATGAGTAATATTCATGTATGCTAGACATCTACCAAGCATAACTACACAGCATAATTATAACTATAGCACTAGGTAACTAGCTAGTTACCAGACTGTTTAACGTAGTAATATTGACAAATCCCTTTGAATGTGATTTTTAAGTGCTTTTTTAAATAGGTTCATTGATCTGATTTCTTTCATATCTTTTGGTAATTTATTGTATAGCTGTGCCCCTTCATACAAGATATTCTTTTTTTTAATATACCGTAGGTAAACTTTTACCAATACAACATAAAAATATCAGAATGAGGGTATAAGGATTATGTTTTACTTTAAAGGTTTAGCTAGCAATCAAAGTTTAACAAACATGGATATATGGAGTATAATAAAAAAGTACATAGGTACATAGGTACTTACATTTTATATTAACTTCAGTAGGTATATTTACGGACCCACATAAGTAGATAGACTAAAGTAGGTAAACATATGACAAAACACAACGTTATAATTTCACAAGGCACTAAGATAACTGGGTAGGAACTTAACTTATGTTTGAGATCCGTCGATAGAAATATGACTGTGTTCGTTGAACATTATTTGCCCTTTTTATACTCTAAAATAAAACAGATAAGCTGATATAATTTAAACCAATCACAATTGAGTAAATATAAACTCAAATTATCTTATTCTAGCATTGTTACAAACAGCAAGTGATATCGTAAAATCTTGTTGAAACCTAATTTGAAAAGTTTGGAAGTATTTTTAACTATCAAATTGTGTTGTATATACTTATATTTCTATGATTTGTGTTCAGCCAATCATATACGAGAAAATATTATCTTTTCCTTTATTTGCGTTATTAAAAACAATAAGTGGTGTAGTAGTATCGTGTTGAAACCTAACTGAAGAAGATTGAAAGTATTTTTTATCTTCAAATTGTATTGCTTAAACGAATATTTCAAATATTAGTGTTCAACCAATCGTAGAGATTTAAAATATCCCTACAATTTGATAAATATTACAAAATCTTACTAATTAAATCTTTCTTAAAAAATAATTTATGAGTTTTACATTTTTTTCTGTCATTAACTGATATTCTTATCATTACACAGTAAATCAGTGAAACATCAAGGCTTCAAACAATTAATCGTTACATAAACTTATAGTCTGAACTTTCAAATAAAAGTGTACAATCAATGTTTAATCTATTAGTAACATTTTAACTTTTTTAACTAAATATTTTTCAACGTTCTAGGTGCCCGATAAAAAATATTCATTAAGTCAACTGATCCCGCGGCCTCAGCTAACTAAAGAGCAATAGTAAAAGGGATAGACCAAACCCTACACCCCAAATGATCGTTCATGAGGTGAGTTTTGTATTTGCGTGCTCTATCTTGTTCTATTGGGGCAATAAAAGTAAAGCCTCCACCTCGCATTACGAGCAATGAAGAATGGCAATGAAGGGCCGCACTTTGCCACTTACGGCCCAATAAACCGACGTGCACTTTTATGGCCGTTATTATATTAGCTGCAATCAAATTTTTTACCGAAATACGGTTGAGTGTGGAGCTCTCGAAATACTATTTTTAAATAACAGAATCCTACAAGATAGGAAACCTAATATTGCGTATTTAGTACCTAAATACAACATTAAATTTTTTTCATTGACATCGCTTGAAATATTTTAGAATTCTGTGTTAATTAATAATTATTTGCCATTCACACTCACGATAATAAGATACGTATAATCATATATACATTCATATATATGTACTTACCACATAATATTCTGATTATTGTACAATTAACACTTGCACAAAACAGAAGCAGTCGGTATGCCTAAAAATCGTTACAAACGGTCTATCTCGACTGATTCAGACCAGTACCAGACGGAAGCATGATCAAAACTCAGGCTGAATTGCCACGCTTAATAGCAATAGACTAGTGCAACGCCTGAAACTTCGTTTCCGTCATTCTGTGGTCATTGCAACACCACTAACCGGATCTTACCACCTCTGTGGTCTAGTGGTCTAGTGGTTCAACCCACCGATTTCAGATCTAGAGGTCCCGGGTTCGATCCCCAGGAGATATTGTGCTTGGTTTGGTTGGTGGTAGGATTTTGTTACTCCTTCTCACCTAATTCTGTTGCCATAATAACAATTCTTAAAAAAATGTTGTGTTCCGGCATTTACAGGTAAGATAGCCCGTTCCTCAGTTTGTTGAGGATTCTGGGTGAAGTGCGGTTCCACCTTCGGCCTTATCTCAACTAGTAACAAGGTCAGATGAAGGCCAAGCGCTTCCCCGTCGTGCAATAAATGAAAAAATAGAAAAAACTGAATCTAAGCCATCAAAGGACCACTCAAACACAAACTAAAAATCATGAAAGTTAATCCACAATTTTTAAGAGGAGTACCTACATAATATTTATTTATTTTTAACGCATGTTAAATATTATGTAAAGATAAATACTGACATACTTTGTAGGTACTGGCACAAAGTAAGGAGATCTAGCGATCCAATAAGCAGACATGGACAACTTGAACCGTAATTTGTCTCCACGTCCGGAGCCGTATAAAACCCGTAATGAATCCCCCGTCGATGCATTTTAATGGCTGCTTTTAGAGTTTGGAGGGTTGCAATCAAATTGGAATTCATTACTTGATCTCCTAAGTTAAATTGTAGCAGTAATGGCGATGAATAGAAAAAAATCTATTGACGTTTTTATGGAATATTGAAGCTGTAAGGCGGGTTCATAACTATGCAGTGTCGGATTTAATTAATTAATGGGTAAATAACGAGTTATTGTACATTGAAATTATATTGAACACTACAAACAATTGGTGACATAGTGTTGAAGTACAATGGCTTAGCATTACCGCTAAATTCGATTTCTTTCAAAAAAATTAAAAATCTGACTAACATATATTATTTTATTTGACCCTTCCTTCTCTGTCTGGATGTCATTCATAGGCATCATCATCATTGTCAGCATCTTGTGTTCCAACATTGGATGTATGCCTTCCCTAATCCTTTCCACTGTGCTCTATTCTGAGTGTCACGCCTCCACTCGTGGCCAGCTCCGGCTTTGATATCATCGGACCATCGTGCCCTCGGCCTGCCGGGTTGTCTGCTACCAGTCCGGGGTCTCCCCTCGGTTATCTTGTAACTCCATCGGTCGTCTGAGTTACGCATGAGGTGTCCTCATTGCCACTTCAACTGGAAAACACGTTTTCCAATATCTGTAACATTCGATCTTCTGCGGATCTCCTCATTCCTTATTTAGAGCTCTTAAAGATAACCGCAGCATCGACCTCTCGATCGCCATTTGTGTATCTTTAAGTCTGGTCATACTGGCGTTTGTGAAAGTGCTATATATAAAGTATGTTTCGCAACCGTATGTCAGTTTTTTTTTCAGTTTTGTAATTTTTATTACAATTTTTTTATGTTATTAAAGGCATCTAAAAAATATTTTTTATGGACAACATACATTGTATTTTAAAACACCACAAGTGTTAGATTGTGCATCTATTTATATTTATTTATTATTTACAGATTATAATAAAACGAACTAGCAAGAAGATCATGACTTAAGGTAAAATTGCAAGATTTTTGTCTAGTTTTGTCAACATTTCATTTACTTTTACAATAATTTTCATTGACCAACAAGAATGAAAACAGATGCTTTTATTTTTGTGGGTATAGAAAGGCTAAAGGTAAAATGGCAAGTTTTTGACTAGTTTTGTCAACATTTCATTTATTTTTATAATAATTTTCATTTACAAACAAAAATGCATCTGATAGATGCGTTCCTCTTTGCTATTTTTTTAAATGTAATAAAGATTATGATAGCTTTAATATAGCTTACACACATTTGATATTGCTTATACAATGCAATACAATGCTTATACAATGCAAGATTCATATTATCTAGTCTAATTACAAATAAATACAAATACACATTAATGCATTACTAAATAAACAACGTACATAACAGCAGGGGTAGCAATCAGCACTATTCTGCATAAGCACCTAAAGGTCTACGCAGGTCTGGTTTTCAGGCTACCCCAAATAAAAAGCTCTAAAATATAAATATACCTATACAAAGCTCTATTACATAAGTTGATAATGTTTTTATGGCTATACATTTTAAAACGCATTTGCAGCATACAAAATAAGCATGTAATACACTAAAAAGACGCGATGACATAAAATCTCGCGGGAAAACGGCAGAAGATATTCTCTTTACTTGCGCGTTTGCATAATGAAATACTTACGGAATGTAACTTGCCTGGCCGGGGTTAAGCAGGCCATTCGTATTTCTCTTGGTTTCATTTAAAAAAATGTTTTTATGCTATGTACTTCTTACCAGATTTCAGTAGGGTTATTTGAAAAAAAAAAAACAGTCAAGTGCGAGTATGACTCGCGCACCAAGGGTTCCGTACAAACCTGTAGGTATAAAAGTAAAAGTAATGGTATTTTATTGCTAAATGAAATCCATTACATAACAATGTGGAAAGCTGGACGAGCATAAATTAAACGAAAAGATCTTTAACTTTTCTAATTATAAAAAAAAATATGTGATGTAACCAAAAATTAAGGTATAATTAAATCTTTATGTGTGATAAAAAACGTTGGTTCATGTCAAATACAACATTCATGAACAACATTCAAGATTCTAGGTCACCTGAAAGTATCCAGTTTTGTTTCCCTTGCTTGAGTAGTTACGAGTTTCAAATATGCGGCTTAAATTGCTGTTTCTTTTAATTGCGTTGACATAGCAGTTTGATTTTGTTACAGCTCTAAGGGACAGTAAAACCTGAGTATTTGATATGAATTTCAGTTTGATAACTTTTGCGCGTTCTTGAGAAAAATGGTATTGAAAGACAGACAGACAGACGGACAAAAAAGTGATCCTAAATTATGGGTTCCGTCTTTTTGATACTGAACCCTAAAAATGAGAGTCATAAAACCATGTACTGATATTGCAAGTCACTTGGTCTTCTATTTTGACTTTAAGACCATGTAGGTCATAAAGAAATACACCTTTTGAGTAGCGTAGTGTAATATGGAAGCAGTTGGAAGTTGATTATAAACAAATCTGACGGTAAAATATTAAACATTAGAATTGGGATTCTCCCTCGTTAGATACCAATTTACAAAACCTTTGATTATTTCCTTCCTCAGCCTTTGACATTCCTACGATTTAGAGGAATAAAAAAAATCCCATAAAGTCAAAGTCAAAGTCAAATATATTTATTCAGTAAGATTTTTTAGGATCCTTTTGAAACGTCAAATCCTGCCTGTTCGGAATCGCGACCAGCACACAAGGAGAAAGGCAAGAACATCGGGATAGTTTTTTTTCTCTATTAAGGTAGCTCAACTGATCCAGAATGGAAGGAAGCGTGTCATGGCTGCATTGCTTCGCTGAATAACAATGCTAATTCGCTAGCGAATTCTTGGCTCATGCATCGCCCTAATCATAACCCCGCAAGATTTTTGAAAACCCGATGGGCCATGGTCTAATTTTATGTAAACACTAGAGATTGCTTGAATCAAAAACTGTGTTGCAAATTCTATCGATGATTTTGTATGTTGCGGCAATCTTCTAAAGTTTGAAACTATCTGCCAACACGATAGAAACTTTTTCCCGTTTTTACTTTCACATAATTCCTTAGTAAAGCCGAATCGTGTCCGATGACGTAACAGCGGCGATTAACTTAATTTATATCGCAGTAACTCTTCTGAATTAAGCGGAGTGATGGTAAACTTAAATTATGGTGTAAAGTTACCGAAGGAACGTTCAAAGTTTAAACGTAAGTATACATTTAAAATTAAAGGTAATGATGGGATTCGTTTTTTTTTATACGGTGGGTTAGTTCTTGACCTCTAGGTTTGACTAGTTCTAAGCCAACGCAAAAGTCCAAGTCAATGTCAAATCTTTTGATACGTTAAGATTTTTAGGATCATTTCGTCAAATCTACCGCCTTTTTGGAATTGCGGCATAGGTTAATTTTATCGGGCTAGTAAATTTTTTGATGATCCATTCAACATTTAGAGATACTAATTCAAATTATATTCAAAGTAGGTACATCATAAGCCTAAATACTTAATACTGACTTAAACATTAATTATTACGTATCTAAATAATGGGCAGTTTGTTACATTGAGATATCACCATTCGAGATATCGCGTTCTTGTCGTCGATATAGTCACTTATTTTGTAGTAGGCACTTTTTTTTTTTTACATACAATTTGAATTTACGAGCAGAGAGTTTGGTGGCGCTTTGAGGAAGTTTAGTATAGAGTTGAACACAGTTTACTAGGAATTAATAATTTACTTTTCCTAAGCGATATCTGGGTAAGAGCTAGGGTCAAGTTTATTTTTATTTATAGTATTAACACGGTGTACACCACTTCTTTTACTAAACTCATCAATGTTCATGTGAGCATGCATTAGATTTTCATCGCAAAGTTATATCGCAAGAATGAGGTCAATGATGGAGTGGGCTTTCCCAGAACACAGTAACCGTTTGGCTCCGGACTTCAGTCAGAGAGTGGTCGCTAGCCAGGGGGACCTTTATTGGCTGTGATCGTTCAGCCGAAGTTTCTAGCAAAAGCCCGCGATTTCGTTTGCGTAGACCACTAGGATATAGATCACATACCCCAATTAATGTTTTTGTTAATAAATTAATTTGGTAATGGGCTAATTAGGCTACGTTTATAGTGCAAGAGAATGCTGCGATACATTACCATAATGTATGTGAAAAAACCTGATGCAGGCTTCTTTTATGTATGAACATAGAAGGAAGGCAAATACAAATTTCTTACTAAGTTTTGATCCTAGCTGATGTAACTTATGAGCCATTGCTATTTCTTATTCTTCTTTTTTCTTCATCTGCATCACTAACCATCACCACACAATTGAATACTGAATGAGGGTCTCATGAAATACTCGCCATCATTCATAATATTGTTCAATTTGAATTAAGTACTGCTATAACTGCATAGTGCGTTTTATGAAATTTATATTATTTAATCCTTTTTTCGTTTTAGATTAAGTTTATATATATTCCTTTAGTAACAATTCAGGATTTTATTTTTTTCTTACATCTTATCTGAACAATCTGAACGTTAATGGAGAAGTTGAAGAATGTATTGTCGTTTTTAAGTTTTGTAGGCCCTAATTTTTTACACACGCTTAACAAAAGTAAAGTCGCAAAAACTTTACCTAATTAATAATAATAATTCTTAACGCGAGCGAAGCCGCGGACAAAAGCTAGCAAATTATATACCGTAACAGGTTGAAATAGGAGGAATTTTTTGTCTACGTAATAACTTTAACACGAATTATTGTACCCACCCAAACACTATTTTGAATATATATTTTCTATTCAACAAGCCTCACAGCTCAGTTGGTAGTAGCTCTGCGCTGTAGGTTGCGGGTTCGATTCCCACACAGGACAAACATTTGTGTGATGAATGTTGATGTTTGTTGTATGTTTGGGTGTTGTATCATAATAATTATAGTACGTTTTTATTTACAAAAAACTAAATAAATATTCTATCCGTAATATAGTTCCCATATTACAAGCTTTGCATAGTTTGGGACTAGATGGCGCTGTGTAAAATTAATGTTCAATAATAGTATAATATTTTTATGTATTCTGTTCGAACAACTAAAACGAAAGCTACGTTTAGCTTCCCTATGTAACAATCCTAGAAATGTACATAAAAAGTTACCGAGCAACTACAACTACACAGGCCAGATGTATTTTATACAGCCACTTCTCGAGACAACGTATACATTTGCGTTTATGAGCTTCCGCGAGAAACAGTAAAAGAGCGATTCTAGAATTAAGTTGTAAAGGTAGAGCTTTTACAATTTCCGCACAATGTATATATTATTCTTATTTTCCAAATAAAAAACGAAACATCATGAATAAATTTCGATAATGTTAATTACGCATACTTTTTGATGGTTTTTTTAACGTTGAATAGCAACATTTTAATCTATATGATTATGATTTTACGATAACACGATTGTTAAATATTACAATTTTTAAATATATATATTTCAAAATGGCACAAAACACCTTTAATTTAATACCTATTATTGAAGTAAAAAAAAACCTCCCATCCTCATTCAATTTTCTATTAGAACCCTGATAATAAAATAAAGTAAGCCTATGTCAATATGTAGGCTGTAGATCATTCCAATGAGACATACATACATTGAAAAGCCTGATAGCTCAGTTGGTAGTAACTTGCCTTCTGCGCTGTAGGTTGTGGGTTTGATTCCCACCCAGGACAAACCTTTGTGTGGTTGTTGTATTGTATGATAAGTTACATTACTATATGCTTTGTTTGGGGCTAGATGGCGCAGTGTGAAATGAACATTCTGTAATGTCCTGTAATATTTATTTACATTCATACGTACATGTTTTCGCAAACATAAGCCACCATCTGAGGCAGTTGGGTAAAAATAATAATTTCATGTTATTTAAATCAACTTTGATTCTTTCCCGTTGGTTTTGCTCTTCAACTCAGTTCATTCTGCAACTGTACTCCTTAATCATTGTGAATCCTGGTATTCAATGTTTATTTAAAAAAGCAGGAAAGTAAGACGCAGTTGAAGGCGAATCATCAATAGGCAACTATAAAATATTTGGACTTAAAATAACGACTTTTCGTTGCCTTCATTCGAGTACGTTTGTCTAATTGTTGTATGTATCTTATCGGAACACCTGGATTTGGACTATGACTGGAGAGCTTATACCTTCTTGGAATTAGTTTTTATTGCGTAATAATGGTTGTGGTGTCAGATCCAAAGGTCCCAGGTTCGATCACCAGGAGTACAATTTTGTGCTTGGATGTTTGGTGGTAGGAATTTGTCCACCTACCACCATTTTACCTAATTCTGTCGCTATAACAACAATTTTTTAATGTTTGTGTTTCGACATTTAGCCAGTTCCTAAGTTTCTTGAAGATTCCAGGTGAAGTGCGCTTACACCTTCGGTCTTATCATAACTTAAAAATCAGGTGAGATGAAGGTCAAGCCTTTCCAGAAAAAAACAAATAACTGTCACAGTCAAAGTTTTCTGGTAATTAAAAAATCGACCAAAAACTCAAACATATCTGTAATAGCGATACTCAAACACACGGATAGTTTTCGGATCGGAAACATCACATTTTGTCGGATCCAACATAAAATCCGATAAATTTCAATGCTATTCTCAAATCATTTATGAAAACCTTCTGTGGGTCATCGAATCATCGAAAACAAATTTCAAAATATTTCGATTTTGGAGTTAAGAATAGCGTCCTCGAAATCTCCATCGGAAGCTTTCGAATTTAATCCGATAAGGCTTTCTGAATATTTGACCAAAGCTATACTGATCTATGATTTTTTTTTGTAGAATAAATCTACAAAAAAAAATCATAGATCAGTATAGCATGATAGTAAAATGGAAAAAGTTGGTTAAAAAATGTGGGACAACTTGCAAAGCACACTTTTAAAAAACTTTTGGCGTGGGTATGATCTATCTCTTAGGGTATATCCCGGGCAACAGGCACTCACTCACTCACACAATCACTGGCTTTTGTTAGGGTTACATCTCACAATACTAGTGTTAGGATCTGTACAGGTCCACCTGGCAAGCGGACATCCTGCTACCGAATTCTGGCACCAAATAGTTTGCTTTGTTCCGTCGGTGCATGTCTTCAATTTCAAGTGATTTATTAAAATCGTAGGAACACAAGAAACACTTAGTTACGTCAACAAATTTAGGTCAAGCTTAAACACTGATTTATCACATAGATATTTTGCAGTTGTGCATACTAACTAAAAAATAAAAAAATATAGTACATTAAGACACACCGCCATCTAGCCCCAAACAAAGCATAGCTTGTAATATGAGAAATAGATTTCGGATAGAATACATACATACTTTTGTAAATACATACGTACTATATGATACAAAGCCCAAACACAGAACAAACGTCTATATTCATCACACACATGTTTGTCCTGAGTGGGTATTGAACCTACAGGGTAGATGGCAGAGTTACTACCAACTGAGCTATATACTAAGTCTGTCAAACTATTCAATTAATTTAGGTACTACATAACTTTCCATGCTTTGGTGTCAGTTACAGAATCGTTGATGTAAGACTATGTATTTCCTTTTAATAGTACTGTCAGATCTAACATATTAAATGAAGGTTTGTTGAAAAATCTAACACGGTTTCCAACGAAAATCTTATCAGATTTTTGTAACCTATATGCTGTGACTTGTAATTTATCTCTGACTTCTGGAAATGCTCATCGTAGACCTAGCCCAGAGGTTCGAAGTTGGCCCATAATTCAGAAAAGAACCTGTATCGTAGGTTCCTACGATACACGCTAAACTGTGATGTTGTGTCAATTCAATAGTTGAATTTAGTTGTGTTTCTTGCCTCGCACTCTACTATGGACGCGATATTCAGGTCAACATAATGAAAATGATAAAAATATTCCATGGTTTCGCTTTCTCTTATTGTTGAGAGTCCTATTGTTATACGTACTTCGGTACTGTTATTGAATGAATTCCAGAATACGCCTGTACAATCATTGTACGGCTTTGTAGATATTAATTTGAGTGTTCAGGCAAGAGGCCCTAATTAAAAATGTTTGCGGTGGCGATCAAAATTAAACACGAAAGTTTAAAAGGCCTTATTTCATCTTCATAGCGAATCTAAGTCTCAAACCTTCCTCGATATGGGTAACCTCCAAGGCTCCGTTGGCGCCTGGGTCTGTACTCAGGCAGACCTGAGTTTGTATGACCTAGTATGTAGAGGCGCAATAGCGGGCAGAAAAAGCTTTTTAACCGCCTCTGTGGTTTAGTGGTTCAACCCACCAATTTGAGACCCAAAGGTCCCGGGTTTGATCCCCAAGGGGAGCAATATTATGCTTGGTTTGATTGGTGGTAGGAGTTTGTTTAATTCCGCCTGGTTAGCTATCACCATCTTACCTGATTCTGTTGCCATAATAACAATTCTAAAATTGGTGTGTTCCGGCATTTAGAGGTAAAATAGTCAGCTCCTCAGTTTGTTGAGGATTCCGGGTGAAGTGCGCCTCTATCTTCGGCCTTATCTCAACTTGTTACCAGGTGAGATGAAGGCCAAGTACGTCGAGTACGAGGCACATTATGAGTGTTTTTTTTTTATTGTACGACGGGGAAGCGCTTTGCTTTCATCTCACCTGGTTATAAGTTGAGATACGGCCTAAGGTGGAGGCGCAGTTAACCCAAAATCCTCACTTACTGGGGACTGGCTATCTTACATCTAAATGCCGGAACACAATAATGTTTTTTAGAATTGTTGTTATGGTGACAGAATTAGGTAAGATTGTGGTAGCTAGCCAGGACTTAAGCAAAGTCCTACCACCAACCAAAAAATAGTATCATTGAGTGCAACGTCAATCTCTTTATCGCGGCAGAGCGATGCAAATGCCTCATATAAGAGAAAGAATCCGGTAATGCGCAGTGGTTGTGGTGTTGCTCCTCAGATAGTAGATGTTTGACGGTGAAACGAAAACACAAATTTTACCAATGGCACCCCAGTGTCACACCAAGATCCTAGGTTACATCGAAGTATAGGTCATTGATACTGACCCTTTTTCGATGTAACCTAGGACACACTCCTCGCAGTATATGACTTTTCATATAAATTATGACTTACAGCGAGTATTGTGACAGAATCATTGCTCAAGCTTGCTCAAGTGTATGCAGTGTTACAGCCGCAAGGAATATGCTAGCGTGATATAGCCCTAGTTTCATGATATTACTTATCATCTTATCATCTCTCGCTCACCCATACTGGCAGAAGAAACTCACCTGACGGGTCAGCTTTGTTTTTGTGTGTGCTATAAATGATGTGTTCGCTGGGTCCGGTCGCTCAATTTATGTAGTTAATCTATCATATTATTGATTAATGTGTTTTATGCTCGCTCGTAAGTTAAATAAATACTCATTCAATAAAATGTACCTACAATTAAACTAACTGTACAAAGGAATCAGTCAAGTAACTCAACTGTTCCAGACCAGTACCAGACGGAAGCGTGCCCAAGACACTGACTGCATTGCCACGCTGAATAGCTATGCTAATTCGTTGGCCTAAATAAGAGCTGCACTTGGGTCACGTGTCGCGTCAATCAAGACGGAAATTCCGAATTTTAACCACCTCTGTGGACTTGTGGTTTGCTCACCGGTGTCAGATCCTGAGGTCCCCGGTTCGATCTCCAGGGGGAGTACTTTTAGGACTTTATTGAAGTCTGCCTGACTAGCTACCTTCTTACCTGGGTAATTCTGTTACTATAACAGCAATTCTGAAATACACAACCATTTGAGAATTGTTGTTAATCCAGTATTTAGAGGTAAGATAGCCAGTCCCTCAGACCGTTGAGGATTCCGGGTGAAGTGCAATTCCACCTTAGGCCTTAACGTAACTTGTAAGCCAGGTTAGATGAAGGCCAAGCGCTTCCCCGTCGTACAATAAACGCCTATTTTTGTTTAAAAAAATCTATCCACCGATCTTTTTGGAAATTTTAAAGCTTGAGTAGACAGCGGCCCTGATGCGGGACTACATTAGAATAATGCAGAGTGCCACACGGATGAAGCGAAAAGTTCCTTTGCTTACCGCGAAAATCCATTTCCAAGTTAAACAGATCTTTTTTCACGTTTTTGCTCATTGGATCTCGCAAATACTTGAGTTTTTTGCTCTATATTTTAAGGGATTATCGTGAAGGTTCATTTTGGATGATTAGAATGGCAGGCGGCGAGGTTTGTGGCGATTTTTATAATGTTTATTTTGTGTGGAGAGATATTGAAGATAAGAATCCATTGATCGGATTTTTTTTCTTTAAAAGGTTTTTTTAAAGAGGTTTACGAAGGAATATTTACTTATTACGTAAAAACTCAAAATTCTTTATCATATTATTTGTCCATATTTCGTGTCTAAAATCTCAGTTTGAACACTTTTATGTATTTAGAAGTAAGAATTGACAACAGTTGGAAAATATGCGCATTTTGTACCACACAATTAATTAGACAATTTGATTTGACTTCTTATCTTTTAAGTACTCACGATTTCCAACAGATAAATATCAAGAGGGACATAAGTGTATGGTTTATGATATAAATGCACGTTTTACTGTAAATGATGATTGTGTATCTGAATGGCAAAGAAAATGCGTGTCTTTTTCTTGGTTGCTTTGTGCCTCGCTGTGGTTGCTGGTATGTATGTTTTTCTCATATTGACACATCTTTGTTATTTAATATTATATATTATAGAGCCTCCCACAGTGAAGAATTGTCAATGTCACAACAATTGGTTGTTCCTTGTCAGAATATATCTGTGGGTAAACGTTTATTCGTTTGTAGTGTTTATTTTCAAAGCTGTTTTTAGAGAATGCAGTAAAAATGTATTCAGTAAGACAGTTCCAATTTTGAACTACTCTATTTGCTGAAGATATGCAGCGTTCTTGTTCTTCGACGTTTCACGGTTTAATCTCATGCACTGATCACGGGCTGATTTGATAGTTCTTTTGGATAATTTAAGGAATGTTGGGCAGATTTTACTTGTGATATGTAGGTCACATTTACTACATTACATTTACTATATTATTACGAAGCCGTCTATCTTCAAGGGCAGTTAGGCATTTAAAACTGTTAAATGATTATTTAACATTCCGTTTCAACGTTTTTTTTATGTATAGTTTAAATACGAATATATTTGTCCGTGTTACTTTTGTTAGGTACTGATACAAACATGCGTTCAGTAATAAAATGTAAATGTAAGCTAATTTCATCATAAAAATATTATGTTACTGTTAAATGGTATCGAAACAATTTGATTAATAGATACTTGAATGTAATAGGTACCTAAGTCTTTTAATACTCGATCTTACTTTGCTTTCACAGAGTCATGACCGAGCTTAAAAACTTTTATACTAGGAGCCCAAGCCCCTTGAACTGCCGCCTCCGAAACAAAAAACGTTTAATTTGAATCACAAAATTATCCCATAAAACTTTTTTTATTGTTTTCGATAGGCGCTCCGCGGTCGTCGCAGCGGATAGTTGGAGGTGCTCTGACCACAATCACCCAGTACCCCACTGTTGCTTCTCTCCTGTACTCTTGGGACTTGAGCAATTACTACCAATCATGTGCAGGCACTATCATCACCGTCAGATCGATCTTGACCGCAGCTCATTGCCCTCTGTAAGTTGATTTTGAGTGCCTTATTTTTTTTGCGTTGCGGCAGGAGGGTTCCTGTCGAAATCTGCCGCCAAACGGCTTACCGTATTTTACCATGTGATTGGCAGGCTGTATCGGTATTTTATGATTGCCATCGCCGTTTAATAATAATCTGAGCCATATTTTTTATCATCTGCTATTCATTCCATTTGACTGAGCGCTTTCATGCTGAGCCGGTGCCTTTTTGCTGTTGTGGCACACAATTGTATTACCTACCTACTTTATGTTATTTTCTAGGTTATTTTTTTCGTGTTTCTAATAATGTTTTCTTTTTACTTTCAATTTTTTTTTTCTTTTTTGTATTTAGATTGTTTAGATTTTCTTTTGTGTGTAGTGTCATTATGTTCTTTTTTATATGTGTGTCTCATTGTGTGTCTTAACAGTAAATAAATAATTTCTGATTCTGATTCTGATTCTGATTCTTCTTTCTTTCAAACATTATAAATTATGCGCACTAATTGAACTGTTTTTTTATTGGCATTGGCGAAACGCTTGGCCTCATCTCACCTGGTTTCATATTATGTTATGACCAAAGGTGGAATCGCACTTTTTTCACCCGGAATTCTCAACTGAAAAACTGGCATCTTACCTTTAAATGCCAAACATAACAAATAATAGTGGTTTATTGGGACATACTTAGATTAGATGGTGGTAGCTAGCCAGGCGGACTTGATCAAAGTCATCATAGGAATCGAACCCGCGATGGACCTGCATTTGACACCAGTGGGCGAATCACTAGACACAGAGGCGGTAAAATGCACAGACATAGGCTATATAATTTTAATAAGCTGGGTGCGAATAAAATATGAGAGGGGATACA